>CABHPP010110534.1:0-29353 GCA_902168425.1 Peromyscus attwateri
AGTCAAATCTAAACAAAACATAAAGAGCCAGAAAGAGTGTGTATGAGCCGGAGAGGGTGAGAACTGTAAGAGGCGTCATTTTCTGAACACAACAGGGCAGCTGCAAACATGAACTCACAGCAGTTATGACAACTTGTGCAATTCTAAGCCAAACCAAATCTCAACATGGAGAGGGGAGATGGACATGAACTCCCAACCCTAGTTGCGAAGCTATTGGTAAATGTTAGCTGCTGGAAGAGGGAGAGACGGTTTTCTCTAAGAGTATAGCCCTGGTAAGTTCCATTGGAAAACCACACATCCAAGAATATTTGAGCAGGAGAAATTTATGTGTTTTTCTTTTGTTTGCTTGTTTTTCGGACACAAAGTTGGGTAGGTAAGGGGGGTAAATCTTGGAAGACTTGGGTGGTAGATATTATCAAAACACACCATATATAACTCTCAGAGAACTTTAAAAAAAAAAAAGACTGACTTCCACCAGGACCTGCCTGAACTGCCACCGTCCACTGACCCCTTCTGTGCAGTATTCAATGTCTTCACCCAGCTGGATCTCCCACACCCTTCTCCAGGGTCTATCTTAGAACATCCCTTTGACCCTTCCCATTCACACCTTCTCCCCAACCCAACAGATCGAGAAATGGCCCCATGTCCAGTGCTTCAGCCTAGCATGGCATCCTTGTCTGGCTGAACCACAACCTATCTCTAGGCTTCTGCCAGAGTTCTTCCTACCTATCCCTCAATCCACAGGTCCCCTCCCATACCACATCCAACCTTCCCAATCAGCTGTATCTATTCCCACTTTCTAGGCTTGGATCAGAAGGCACAACCTGCACACTAGCCCAGTGCACTTCATTTACCTGATTTCATTCCACTCAAGCCATTTCCAACCTCTGGACATAACCCACCCACATATCCTTTCTTCAGCCCCAATGTGCTCTGCCCATCTCAGACTTAGAATTAAGGCTAATAATTGACAAGTGGAACTTCACAAATCTAAAAAAGCTTCTGCACAGCTAGAGAAACAAACAACTGGGTAAAGACAAAGTCCACAAAATGTAAGAGAATGAAGTTGTTTGTGGGTTTTTTGTTTGTTTGTTTTTCTTGATGCTTCTAGGCTAACAAGGTTTTTATAATAATGTTTTTCTATGCAAAAGAAAACAGATTTCTACTGATGTCATTCACCACTTTGGAACACAGGACTGTGTCACCCTTCAGATATATCTATTTTAAATGCCTGATTGTGTCCAAAGATGATATGTAAACTCCCAGGTAGGGCTCTCATTGGGGTTGGAAGAGAAAGATTATTATGTGGATATATCTGACCCAATTCAGTATTCATTCTTAGCTCCATACAAAGCAAAGATTTCTCTTTTTTCTTTTCTCTAGTTTTCTCTCATTTCCTGGACATTCCAACCCCTCAACATACAAACAGAAATGCAAGGGATGAGGTACTTAAGTGTCTGACATCTGACATTAATCAATAACAAAGATTCTCTCTCTCTCTCTCTCTCTCTCTCTCTCTCTCTCTCTCTCTCTCTCTCTTTCTCTCTCTCTCTCTCTCACACACACACACACACACACACATTCTTTGATACATTCTTCAAAGTTATAGAGTGTCTCATTAACTCAGTGATAGACCAGAGAGCTACAAGACTCTAGAAGTAATTGCTCCTTCCTGTGGAGAGTGGATGAAGCACTAAGCGAATATGGATTATTGACTTGAGCATGGCCATGTCACCACTGCCTCAGGCTCAGGGGAATGGTGAGAACTTCTAAAGTTAAGCTCAGTGTAATGGCAAGACCTTTCCCTGTTCTGAGTATGGATGTTGATAAATGGTTGACCTTTAGGTAAAAACAGCATATTCGAAAAGTAGCAACTGCAGCTTCAATCAGAGATGATTACATGATCATGACCCCCTACAGAGACACCTCTACAACACAGCCTAACAAACCTGCCTCCCCATTCATGCTGTATATAATATTCTTAATCTCCTGCCACTCCCAGTTGGGTTTCTAGGACCCAGGTGCACAAGACACATCACATGAGCAACAAGTCCCCAGTGGATAGAACATGACCTGAATGAGCACATTCAAGCCCGAGGAGACATTAAAGTCTAATTCCTTTCAGTAGCACTGGCAGGTTTTTCTGAGTACCTCACATCCAGGCTCCCAGAGCAGCATTCTCAACCTGTGGGTTATAACCCTTTGGAGGTCACATATCAGCTATCCTGCATATCAGATATTTACATTATGATTCATAACAGTAGCGAAATTATAGTTATGAAGTAGAAATGAAAGAATTTTATGGTTGGGGATCACCACGGCATGAGGAACTATATTAAAGTGTTGCAGCATTACGAACATTGAGGACCACTGTGTAGAGCCTCTGTGATTCCCTTTGGTTATCCCATGTTCTTCAGGTTCAATTCTCTCTAGAAACTGATGAAGATATGCTTATAAATTCACACTTAAACTAACCTCCAACCAGATCTAAACTTTTGTCTAGCTTTAAGACCATATTCCTGTCCCTTATCAGGTTCAAACTTCTACTTTCTTATCTGTAATTTGGAAAAATCAAAATTTCTCTACTTATTTCTTAAAATTCTTGTGAAAATCAAACAATATTATCCTTGAAAATGACAAAGTGATATATATATATGTATATATATATATAAAATGTAATAAAATCATTTTTCTCCTGTTATTCAAACCCAAACTCAAGAAACAAGAACATTCACATTTTCCACACCTCCCATGATACATAAAAATTAGAAGCTTCAAGGATGTAGAAGAAAATGTAACTACTGTGTGTTCAGATATTGAAATCAACCATAGCATTGACATTTGGAACAGCTATAGCATCCATACTTACCGGTTTCTGAAAGCAATTTTGTGGCTTCCAGCACCTTCTCAGTATATACCCCAGCTTCATAGTTCTCCATCTCTGCATTGATGATGTGAATGACCCGTGCTGCCCGGCCCCGTATGGCCCCAGCTGTTCGGTCCAGTGTATCCACGTCCCCCTCTTGGAGGGCAATCACACATTTGTTCACATCCTCCAAGATGTGATTTTCTGTGAAAAGGACACACACACATTTATATGACCTTGTGCTATTCACAATCTCATGACTAATCGAAAACTATTTCAACAGTTCTCAGGAGTCCTCACCTTGCAGATCCAACTACATAAGTGATAACACGAAATGGTATTTAAAGGGCATCACTAATAATTACAATAGTAGTTGTAAAACCTGAGCACCAGACAGAGATTTTATTACACAGATGTTTTGGCAAAACTTCCCAGTTCCTGACTCAGTAGCTGTACTGGTTAGTTTTTGTTAACTTAATACACTCAGGGGTAGAGAGAGCCTCAAGGGGAGAATTGTCTCCATTGGAATGGCCAGTGAGCACTTTATGGAGCATTTTCTTGATTGATGGTTGATGTGGGAGGACGTGGCCCACCTTGAGTAGTGCAACCCCTGGGCAGGTGTTTTGGGGTTCGGTAAGAAAGCAGACAGAGCAAGCCATGGCAAGCAAGCATGCTGCTTTCTTCATGGATTCTGCTTGGGTTCCTGCCTCCAGGTTCCTACCTTGAACTCTTGCCCTGACTTCCCATAAGTAAGGACTGGGATCAAGATTTGTAAGCCAAATAAACCATTTTCTATCCAAGAATTGTTTGGCTCAGGGTTGTATCACAGAAATAGAAAAACAAACTAGGACAGTAGCTTTGGGATGAAACCTAGGACAGTGAGTTTCAAAGAAATTCCCAGGGGATGCTAATGGGGTTGGTGTGGGGAACCTCAAATTTTGAGACCTACTGATAAAAAAGTAATCCCTTATTTTGTTTCAAGGAGTGAAACTTATTGCCCAGGGAGGGGCTTTTAAGAGTTGTCATGACAGGAGCTGGAGAGATGACTCAGCAGTTAAGAGTGCTTGCTGTTCTTGAAGGGAACCCAGATTCTGTTCAGAGCATCTACATTAAGTGGGTCACAACCATCAGTAACACCAATTCCAGGGAATCCAACACCCTCTTCTGGCCTTTTCAGGTACCTGAATACTCATGGTGCACGTATATGCACTCAGGCACATATATGTCCATATAAAATAAAAATGAGGGTGAGGCATCATGACAGCCAACAAAAAGTCAATCTGACCTAGAAATATTATCTCTCCCTAAAAAGAGCTGAAGCTTTAGATGTTTGACCATCTTCTTACTGAGGAATAATTTAAAAAACAGTGTAGGATAAGCCAAGCCACTTGGTCCATCTTCGGAAGTTATGTCATATGGAAAGTATAGTCACAGAAAAAATGGGATTCAGGGGAAAAGATGCCAGAGTTCCCTTGAATTAAAAATAATTCAGTCTGTGGTGTTTCATCAGATTACAGTCAAGGCAAGCACTATTCTCATTTCAAGGACTGCAGTAGGAGACAAGCAAGCAGGAGGGAAGCCAACTATTGCTGTACAGAGACATACACTCTCATAGTAGAACAAGTGGCCCATTTCATTTCCTTGTCCAATGTTAGACTGTAATTATGTCTTATGAGTATTTTTACAATTTTCATAATTCTAAGGAAATTCTCAAAAGTTCAGTGCTCCAAAGAAAAATGAAAATAACTTCAAGCTGAAAATTATACACAGGCACACACGCAACTGTAACTATAGTGACTGAATGCCCAGGCCTCAGTGTATTGAAAGTTCAAGCATAAATTTAAGCAGTTCATTATTGTGATGCTCTAATTTACATTTAAAACTAAGTAGGGTCAGTGAGATGTCGCAGCCTGCTTAAATTACTTGCTACGAAGCCCAATGGCATTAGTTCAATACCTGAAACCCACAAGATGGAAGGAGAGAGGTGACTCCTGCAAATTATCCTCAGATCCCCACAAGTTTACCTTGGCACGTGTGCGCACATGCGCACGCACACCACACACACACACACACACACACACACACACACACACACACCAAAACAAAACAAACAAACAAATTAACAATAAGGTTGAATAGAAGCTGTAGAAAGTGGATATGAAAAATAGTTTAAGGACATTTTATATTTTTAATCTTAATTTATTTGTGGTACTAAAGACTGAACCTAGGGCAGCAAGTGCTCATTTCTAACTATATTCACAAAGCCTTTTATTTTCAGTTCTCAATTTTGATAAAATGTTTCACTAAGTTGTTCCTGAGGGTCTTGAACTTACATTGTGTCCAAGGTACATTTAGAACTCAAGACCTTCTTGCCTTAGCCTCCTAAGAAGTGGGACTTTCGGCCTGTACCTCCAGGCTTTATGAAGTCATCAAATTGTCTGAGTCCCAACATTAAGAACTAAGGACTTTAGGAGGTGACCCAGTGGTGAGGGCTGAGTCCCAGTGATGGAATTACTTCCCCTCTAAGAGACAGGTCAGAGAGATACCTCCCCTCCTACTGTGAGGAACTGTATAAACTGTATAAACTGAGTTTATACAAAGGGACAGCTCTCCCAAGGAATCTTCATCTTGGAATTCAACCTCCAACACTGTAAGAAACAGATTTCTATTGTTAATAAGCAACATGATTTATAATACTGTTCTAGCACTGAGCAGACTAAGATACACACACACACACACACACACACACACACACACACACACGAGCACATGTTTTCAATAGAACTGGCTTGTCTATTGTCTTAAGGAATCTGCTAACCTTATAAAATTATAGCAACCATATTCAATGACTAGTAGAAGGGTTGAATTTACAAATTTACAAAATTCCTACGGCTACTTCTGATTTCTAAGTTCCTATAGGAGGCAAATTGAAAACAGTATCTGGCAAATCCTAGACTCCATTGAAGATTTCTCCTACTCTCCTTAAACTAAGCACTCAGCACACATGAACACACAGGGCCTGTGGCAGCAGGTCACATAAGACCTCTACAAGTTTAAGTCAGTCAGGGTCCCTGATTGTCAAGGGGTAAATGGACACCAGGCCCCCAGAAACCAAGAAGTTACTTACTATTGGTACCTCTGGCAAAGGGAAAACCAGTTTACTCTATCAGAGTGTACCTGGTCATATCAACCACATTCCAGGGCAGGCCCCATGACTAGAAGTAGTTGGCCAATGCAAAATGGACTCCATATTTTATGCATGTAAAGGAGAGCAGCTGTTTGTTTCATTTGTTTAGGCACTTTTTGTCTTAGTTTTTTGTTTTTATTTTTATTTTTGTCATTTTTTTTAGGGAAAGAAGGACTGTATGAAGTTGGTGGGAGGGAAGCAGGAGATCTAGGGAGGAGTGAGGGGAACATAATAAAAATATATTGTATGAAAAAAATCTTAATAAAAATAATTTTAATAAAAATAAGCACTTGGAGGTAGGTGTGTGTTCCTTTAGGAGACTGCTTCAGAAACTACTAGGTATAATCTACTATTCACAAAACAACATTAATTTCAATCTCATATTTCCCCACTCAAATCATCCTGTTTCGTTTTTAGTGTATTAAATGTAATTATTATTATTATTATTATTATTATTATTATTATTATTATTATTGTGTCTGGGAGGCAAATCAAGCCACAGCATGTGTGTGGAGGTCAGACGACAGACAGTTCTGTGGGGTCATTCTCTCCTTCCACCTTTACATGGGTTCTAAGGATTGAACTCAGGTCACCAGACTTGTGCAGCAAGAGCCTTTCCTGCTGAGCCATCCTACCTGCCCTAAGCTTCTTATTTCTACATTCTTTTGTTCTTTAACTTCAAGTATAAGTTAGAATGGAAAAAAAAATGATAAAGGTATCTATAAAGACTGGCTAGTGTTCAGCTTTCTTAAACTTTACAAAAGCTTTTTTTATGGTGATTTTTTTATAATGGTGATATTTTCTTGAGTGAAACAGCAAAGCAAGGTTGTGAAAATGTAGATGTAGAAAGGTTTTATTTTTATTAAGGAATTCCTGGTAACCATCCCTTCCTGGGATCCAGACTGCATCCTGTGAACTCACCTGAGCAAACACCTTAGGAAAAGGCTGACTCATAGGAAAGTATAGGGTATTTTAAATAGAGAAAGCTGACTGCCATAAGCCTCCATTCCTGGAGATGGATTCCTTGAGATAATCACACACTGTCCTGGCCCCTAAAAGGGAGCAACTGGGAGGGGCTTCCTGTGTAAAACATGTGTTCACACTTACAAACTTCTGGAAATGACATGGCGGTGAAAGAACAGGCTAGCTGTTGCTATTCTGTGCAACTGGAAAAGATGGTATTTTGCAACAGCAATGGAGGCTGTTAATTATGTTGTTAATCTCTTTGGAACTAATACTTTTCCAAAAAAAAATCTAAAAAGTCCATTTATGATCCAATAAATTATAATGACATCAAAGGTTTTTTTTCTTCTGTATCTGACATTTTTTTATTTTATAATTTAATTTAATTTTATATATCAGCCATGGATTCCCTTGTTCTCCCCCACCCCCCCCTCCCCCCAGCCCACCCCCCATTCCCATCTCCTCCAGGGCAAAGACTCCCCTGGGGATTGAGTTCAACCTGGAAGATTCAGTCCAGGCAGGTCCAGTCCCCTCCTTCCAGGCTGAGCCAAGTGTCCCTGCATAAGCCCCAGGTTCCAAACAGCCAGCTCATGCACTGAGGACAGGTCCCAGTCCCAGTGCCTGGATGCCTCCCAAACAGATCAAGTTAATCAACTGTCTCACTTATCCAGAGGGCCTGATCCAGTTGGGGGCTCCTCAACTATTGGTTCATAGTTCATGTGTTTCCATTCATTTGGCTAATTGGACATCAAAGGTTTTTAAAAAAAATAATCTTAATTATTTTTCAAACTGAGAAGTTGCATCTAATGTATTAAATCCAAGAAGAAAAAAGAAAGCATACTGTTATAAATAAAGCTTTGCTCATTTGAAAGAAAGCAGCTTAGCTTAAAATTGTTACAACAAAAATGTCTTTAATCAACAAAATCAGGTTATTTATTAGATAGTCAACAAAATTAGTATCATTAATATTTTATTTTAGCTAATTTCCCATATATTAAGTAACTTATTATCAATTATTTTATTTTTTGAGACAGAGTCTCTCTATGTAGCTCTGGCTGTCCTGTAACTCACTCTGTAGACCAGGCTGGCCTTATACTCACAGAGACTCACCTCTCTCTGCTTCTCAGTGCTAGGATTAGAGGTGTGCACCACCAGTCTGGACTCAGGTTTTTTAAAATGTTAAAAAAAGTTTGCTTAGCTGTTTTCAACCTTCCTCCAACTACAAATGGCCATTATGTAAAATTCAGTCAGAATTCTCTCATAATCGCATTATACTAATTGATGGCATATGTGTGGAAAAGCCACTAAGATTCAGAGCATCTTAAAATATATATGTGTCTTGGAAAATCTAAGTGACAGCATTGTGTTTGAAAGGAGCTGCATCTGCCCATGTTGACATGAACCTTTTGGTCAAAAGGCAATTCTTAGTGTCTTCGTGGATTCTTGGATACTTGGGCATAACTTCTTCCTTATACACTCTGTATACTTACACCAGAGACCAGTGTGCTTGGAATCACATCCACCTCACATACATCAAGGAGGGTGGTGAATTCTTTGAAAGCAGAAGCCACATGTGATTCAGCTTTGAATTTTTGCCAAGAGAATGAATATAGCGTGTGCTCAAGGAAGAGTGGTAAGTCAACAGGCCCATTCAGGGAATAGATCCACCATGCACTTTTATCCTAAAAGAGCTGGCAGAGAAACAACTCCTGAAGGCAGCTGAGAAATACTGTTGTGAATAGAAAAGAGCAGGGGTGACAGAGTTAATAAAGCATGTGTGCTCTGCAGGTGGCTTAGTGAAGAAAAATTCTCATGTGCCATGGCTGCTGCATTCATTGTCAGGCCTAGTTAAGTGTAAACACCAGAAAACATGTGTTTGCAACAAGTTGTATGACATGCTCTCTTGGATGTTTGCAACCTTTAATCTTTTAGAAAAGATGTAATTTTGTTATTTAACAAAGCAAAATCAATGACAACCAAAAAAAAAAAAAAAAAAAAAAAAAAAAAAAAAAAAAAAGTAGGAACCACAAAGCTTATTTTGAAGTTCCTATTCAAAACCCTTTACGGAACGAATATCTTCAAAGAAAACAAACTCAGGATCCTACAGTTTCATTTGTTTCGCTGGTTTTGGTTTTTAATAGGAGGAGGAAGAAGGAAAGGCAAACAAAATAAAAGTCTTGGACATTATGGGATTAATGGCTTTTTACAAATCTTAGCTCTCTACAATTTTGTGAGCCAAACCTAAGAATTAAGCTGTCGCACAGTTAATGCCAAGGCATTCATTCTAGGGAACTATTAAAAATGGTACTTTTTGCCCAGTGAGAAAGGTTGGAATGTTCTAATACAGCCATTTCACAGTTTTATGAACCTAGACCACAGCCGAACATGGTGCTCCCATAATTCTAATCGCCAGCATTATTGCTCTCCAAACTGGTGGTGTTCTGTATGAACAAATTATAGATTCGGATGTATGAATTCAGTTAGTGTGGAATTAAAAAAAAACTATAGTCATTCAAAATGAAGGTTTCTATGTATGTGTGGGTGTATATGTATGCATATGTACATGTATGTTTATGTATGTGTTTGTGTATGTGCATTAAGGTATGTATATGTATGAGTGTGTGAGCATGCATGTTAAATGCATGTGTTTGAGTATGTGTATGAGTGTGTATGTGAACATGTGTATTGCTTTTTATATAGAATTTCCTGCCAGAATACTCCCTTAAGAAGAAACTGATACACAAAATGCCATTGATATAATTCTGAAGTATCTCCTAGGCCAAACCTGCAATTTACCAATGCAAATGTTTGACTCCAACTCAGAGAGGAGATGGGAAGTAGTTTCCCCAACTATCTAGCTGTGTCTCAGGCCTATCAGCATGAACAGAGTGGGTCGTGTGTGTTTGTCAAGCTCTGTCTACAGAAAGGTGCCTGCTGCCTGATTGTCGACTCAACAGGCATGCTCCAGCAGGCTCTGCCAACCTGGCTCCCTGACAGGGCCTGTTCATTTTCCTGTCGTGGCATGCGGCAGCATTTGTACCACTAGGGTTGGACCGCACGGTGTTATCAGCAGGAGCCAAAGCTTTTTCTTGTTCGAAGTAATAATGAGATGCACAAAGGAATGGCAGGAAGAAAGGTGGCAAAGAGGCAGGCCTCAGGGGAAGAAAATTAAGGAAAGCTTGGTGCTATTCACAAAGACTGAGATAAGACACACCCCTCCCAAAGCCTTGCTTCTCTCACCCTTAGAAAATTTTGGACACATATTTGAAGAAAAGGATAAGTTGGGGGAACTTTCGAGTTCTCAAATGTTTCCTCTCTGGACAGGGTAGTGGACAAATACTTTCTACTGATATGTAGGCAGTTCACAGGAAGTTTTCCAAGGGGTGTCAGGATTGTGGTGTGTGAGCTGAGACTGGGTGGGAAGCCTCTGGACTCTTACTGGAAGTCATTCTTGGGGGAAAAAAAAAACAAAAAAAACTAGAAAATAAGTAGTAACCAAAGCCAGCATTAGTGGCTGGCTACTTTTACATCCTCCAGCACACAACTCTGATTGTCAACATTCCTCCCTTAATAACTCTCAGCACATTAGATGAGACGTGTGTGGAAAGTGACAGCTACAATGTTAGGGCTCAACCATCAGCAAACAAAAGCTCTAGGGATGGTGATGTGTTGTGTCCTTTAATCAGTCATACCCTAGAAAGGGGTCTATTTTAAATGAACAGCTACCTTAAGATAGCATCCAAAGCCAAGCACCTAAGGAATGAAAAACAAGGCAAGCTTGTGAAGAAGGCAAGAGACTGGAAACATGAATGACGAACCTAGAGCTGGAAAAGGAGCTGAAGTGAAAGCGGAAAAGCATACAAGAAAGAAAGAAAGACATTTCCATTCTTCCCTGATTTATTGAGAACACTGTATATTTTCTGCAAAGAGGACAGTCTGGATTTTAATGCCAAGTTTTCAGAGCTGTGCACCCCCCCCCCCCCTCAATGACTTACTTTTGTCAAAGGAGCACTTAGAAATATTTATACCTACTTTAGAGGATTTTGGTAAGAGTTAAAAAACCAGGAGAGAGCCAGGCAAATTAGAGACTCTGAGCATGTGTTCGCTTGTTTCCCCTCTGCCTTGTCTTGCTCTCCCTCATTGAAAACTGGGCTTTTCGATCGCCCATTACATCTATAGATCTATAGACTGCATTGCTCTCAGACAGGCCTTTAACACAGCCTGCAGTGGAGATTCAGTTTCCTCATGAAATGGAAAGTATACAAGAAAGGAAAACGGCCAAGCATAAGCACAGCAGCCTTTACCAAGTCATCTCCATAGCTATAGTCACGGGTCCTGGTGGCCTGCCTTTCATCAATGAGAGAATTGCCTCTGTCAGGACTCAGAACCCCACCCCCACCCCAAGCAGGTCAAGTTGGGTCAAGTGCTGTGTGAGCTGCTGGGTGTGACTTCCACACACCTGTGGGGAGAACCAACACCTGTCCAATTCGAATTTTCAAGGATTACTTGATTTTTTTCAACACCTTATAATCAAGGATGTTGTTTGCCATGTGTGGTGGTATTGTGTTCCCCAAAATATTGTGCACCCTAATAAACTTCTCTGGGGTCAGAGACAGAACAGCCACAATATTAAACATAGAAGTTAGTCAGGGTAGCACACGCCTTTAATCCCAGCATTCCAGAGGCAGAAATCCATGTGTTCAAGGGTACAGCCAAGCATGGTGACTCACGCCTTTAATCCCAGAAAGCAAACCTTTAATCCCAAGGAGTGATGGTAGAAAGCTGAAAGGTATATAAGATGTGGGACCAGAAACTAGAAGCATTTGGCTGGTTAAGCTTTTAGGCTTTTGAGCAGCACAGTTCAGCTGAGACCCATTCAGATGAGGACAGAGATGCTTCCAGTTTGAGGAAACAGGATCAGCTGAGGAACTGGTGAGGTGAGGTAGCTGTGGCTTGTTCTGCCTCTCTGATCTTCCAGCATTCACCCCAATAACTGGCTTCAGGTTTGATTTTATTAATAAGACTCTTTTAAGATTCATGCTACAGCCATGACCTTCTCCCCATTGAGACCTGCCCAGATAAACTGGAGCTAAACATGTTTGGTCAAAAAGCTCTTTGGAATAATGCCCACTTGCTGGCAGGTAGCCAAATCTCGAAATGGCACTGATGAAGTTCATTGAAAGTCAGAATGTCTTCATCATCATCGGGATTTTCTAGCCTCCTCCAGCCTGATTATGTTCATAGAGAAGAAAGTTGCAATTACAGTAGTGAGTGCCTCTGTGTTCTTTCACTCCATTCATTATACATCTTCCCAAGTATATACGCAAAGCGGTGTGACTTACAGGGTTCATCATGAGGCTACCGGTCTCATCGCAAGCCTTCACTAGCAAAAATGTTTTTCTGTTCTAGTTTTATTTCTGTTGTTTTGATAAGATACTCTGACAAAAGCAACTTGGGGACAATGGGGCTTATTTCAGATTACAGCTCTAGGATACAGTTCATCATTGTGGGGAAGTCAAGGCGGGAATGTATTAAACTAGTCACAAGCAACGATCAAGAGCAGAAGAAAATGGATGAACACATCCCGACTTGCTTGCTTGTATTCAGCTCAAGTTTTCCACTCTTATACAGTCCAAGATAGGGAATCGTGCCACCCACAGTGGGCTGGACATTACCACATCAATTAATATAGGACAATTCCCCACAGACATGGCCACAGGACAACCAAATGTAGTCAACCCCCCATGGAGACTCTCTCTCCAGGTAATTCCAGGTTGTATTACATAGACAACTAGAATTTCTTCACATACCTATATCAGAATAAGTGACTGCCTATTTTAAGGCATAAGTTAAGTGAATTAACCAATCCAAGTATATGGGTAATTTAGATGTGCTGAAAATCCATCCTGCTTAACAAAAAATGCAAAATCTAAAATGGACTGTAAGCCTCTTTGTTACAATCTGTTCAGGTTCTGAGATAGTCATCAGAAAGTTATAGTTTTTCCCTCAAATGCCCTGAATCGGTGTCTTGAGATAAAATTTTTTTCAAGAGGGTGTTGTAATCACATTTGCTGGGATGACTGAAAACTCAAAGGCCAAAGACAGGCCTTGAATCACAGACCCATATCATTGCTGAGATATTTCTTATCTTGTCAGCTCCCTCCAGCTCTCTGGTAAGAGGCCTGCAGGTGACTACCTGAGACAGAGAGGAAGTCATCCACTGAGGTGATATCATCCACAGCCTCAGTCAGCACTCGGACCTGCTTTTCCCACTGGTCTTTGAAGACATCCATGTTGTCCTGAGCAACTTTGCTCTGTGGCCGGGCAGCCAAGGTGAGGGCAGCATTGATGACCTGTGGGTTAGAAACCATGGAGATGTGATGATCACATCCTTTAGAAGGGAGAGAAACCAGTCAAAGCATAAGTTGGAACCCCAGACCTTGAAGTTACTGCAGATAAATGAGTTGTCAGTGTTCAGCACAATCAGAAACTTGAAAAAGGAAGTTTTTCCTTTTTGCCACAATTACATTTTTGTTGCTTCTTTTGAAGATACAGTAATTAGCCTCAGACTTCAAAAAGTATTTGCTGGACAAGTCTAATTTTCTTAGCACAGATGTGCGAGAAATATATCCCTTGCTTTCTGCATGTGCAAGCCTATAATTTACTTATTGAGATAAGGTAAATAGATGTAGAACATTTAAACCATAACCCCAAACAAACAGAATGGAGTCAATATGAGTGCAAATGATGATAATTGCCACTGTAATCCTGAATACACTGAATGGTTGGAATTTCTTTTTGAGAAAGGTAAAACTTTAAATGCTTCTGAGTTGACATTTAACATATTCCAGATAGAAAATAATGGAGCTGAAAGTGGCTAAGGAGATGGCATGGTGAGTAAAGTGATTTCCACAAACACCTAAGTTTGGATGCCTAGAACACCAGAAAAAACAGGCATGGCAGCACACATCTATTTAACACAGCCTGGCAGGGTGTAGCAGAAAGTGGATCTCCGAGGCACAGTGATCAGCTAGCCTAACCAAATCCATGAACTTCAGATCTACTAAGAGACATTTGATAAAAATACATAATAATATAGAGAATAATAGAAGTGGACCTCTGGCCTCAACACGCATGTGCACTGCACATACCTGCTTGCCACAGTGCAACAGGACTAATGAGAGGGAGAAAAACAGAGATGGAGAAGGGGGGGATCAAGTAAAAAGAGAGGGGTTTTGTATAGAGGGCCATGACTCTTAGGATACAAAGAGACTTTAAAAGCCAAGTAAAGGGCACTTACCTGCGGACACAGGCTGTCAATCTGGGTGGCTGCCATCCTGACTAACTTCACCCCTTCCTCATTGTTAGAGATAGAACAGGCCAAATTGGCAACCTGTGTGGAAGAAGAATCAAGTGAAAAACTGAGTTGAAGGAAAGAGAAAGAAAAGGAGGAGTGACCTGTACTTTTCGGAAAGGTGTCATTCACTTCCAGCATCCCATCATCAGTGTAATAAGGCCATCCTTCTGTGCTAAACCATGGGATACTCCTCAGTGAGTTCAGGCATGTCTACCTGAAAACCAGACTGCTAATAAGAAACTACTGCTTCAAGATCCTCAAACATACACAAGCATATTTTTAAATGAGGCACTTTGGACATTTCTCTTCATTGCACTGCCTTTATTTGTGCTCACTTTCTCATGAGCCCCTGAAGACTCATCGTTCAGTAAAGAATACCATGCTCTTGGCTGCATCCATCCTTGACTCTTTCCAGTGAGGAATGCTACATGTGATATTTTGCATTTGAAAGACTTATTACATGCTGAACTAGAGCTCTCAACAAATGGAATCCACATCTGTCTAAAGATACCAGTCAGCCAATGCAATGCCCTCGTGAGGAGGGAAGACTGGTATATAGAAAGACTGTATGACTGGGGGGATTCACAGAAAACTATATAGCCCAACTCTACCATAAAAGAACATGCATTTGGTTTTTCAAGAACATTAAACAACCCAAAACAGCTAAAAACAAAACAAACAAATTTCAACTTCCCAGAACAAGCAGCCCTATTTAGGTTATTTTTTTTTTTTTTCTCTCATCAAGGAGTAAGACTTGGCAAGACAAGGTCAGAGTAAGACTTGGTAATACAAGGTCAGAATGATTGGCCAAGGTCAACAGTACACAAAGCTGCCATTAAAACTCTGATCCATCCCATCAGGCTGCTGTCAAGAAGTCAGGAGATTGAGGATTAGAGAGGCTAAAAGGGAGGAGATAGGCAGTGAGGACTGGAGCAGCACAAGCAGAACAAGTGACTAGCAGAGGGATAGTTCCCTGGCATCTCTGGGCCACAGGCATTTTGTACTCAGGGTGTCTCTGGTTTCTAAAACAGTCTGCTTCCCTGGCAGATGCCCTAATGCTCAAAGAAATTAAAATGAACCACGCATTTAGATAATTCCTAAGGTGGAGGAAACCTGAGGTGGGCAGTGCAGGAAAGTGGGTGGAGTGCAGCGCTGGAATGGAGAGAGGCTTAACCTCTAAGCAGCTCTGTGAGTTCTCCACAGGCAGAGGGATGTTGCCTTATCAGTAACTGGAAACGCTTTGATGGTGAAGTAGGAATACTTTCCAGAACGACCTCAGTGCATCATCAGGGTGAGAATTGCTTTTGAAGATTGGTAAGAAAGATGGGGGATACTTTATGTCTATTACAACGAGAGAAGATAAGCGGCCAAAATTACAGCTCCAATGAGTTGCAAATATTGTCTTCTAGTTTCTTGTCACCCGTATTTAAAATTCTTCTGACAGCCCTCCCTACTACACTTAGTTTTTAAAATAAGTTCAAGAAAAGAAAATGGTGCCTCATATTCACTCCCAGTAAAGGACATCAAGTGCCCATGGGCACATAGCTTTTGAGACGTGACACAGGGGCTAATACTGAGGTCTGCCAATTTCATTTTCTTTTGGCTGTATTTCATGGTTTCTATTCTGTCTGCATTTTGGTAAGTATTGTTATTATTGTATGCCTTTCAAAGATTTATTTTATTTTTAATTATGAGTATATATGTACATCTGCATGTGGGTGTGTGCACATGAGTGCATGTACCTGCAGAAGCCAGAAGTATCAGATCCCCCTATGGGTGGAGTTACAGGCAGTTCCTAGACACCCTATGTGAGTGCTGGAAACCAAACTTGGGTTCTCTCAAAGAGCAGTACAAGTTTTTACAGGCTAAACCATGTCTCCAGCTTCCAGCATTTTTTGTATGTTTATTCATTGTACATTCTCAGTGACTAATTCAGTACTCAATACAGGTCTTCCATATGTGTCGACTGAATCATTAAAAAAAATAACTGTTAACATGAGTGTGTAGAAGTTGCTGTGTATAATGATTTGCAGTATGATTTTCATGGCATGTACTCAAAATTGAGTTATGATCATTTGACTAAACAAATTTCACCATACCTTCTAATCAGTGTTTACCCACCCTATGGTATTAAACGATAGCTCCTATATTATAGTTCTTGTTGTGAACTCCGAATGCAGGCCTCCTTATTTATAGTAGCCCAAGAAAAATCAGAATAGTGTGGGCAATTTTTTGGAAACATATTTATTTAAATTTGGTCTTTTAATCTTTAATTGAATTCTATCTATATTGATGTTGAACAACTGTTTATATCATGAAATACTGGTTTTATTTTATTGTTCTGTACCATCCTTCTTTGGTATGTGAGACAGACTTAATGTCACATTTTTTTAAGAGTGGACAGTTAAAGAGTGCTGTATGACACCAGCATGAAAATTGAAGTACTCCTGAAAACAAGGCTGGGTTAATATTCACTTGCATTTCTTAAAAAAAAAAAATAACAGTCAATGAAATAATAGTTCTGATTTCTGAATGGCTATAAGAAAAAGAGAAAAGGAAACAGGAACCAGATGGTGTTTCTTATGGAAGGGCATAGTGAGAGTTAGTGTTGATTGTCAACTTGACAGGATCTTGTATCACCTAGGAAACAAGCCTCCAGGCCCATCTGTGAGGGATTACTGAGACTGGGTCAGTCTCTGAGCATGCGGGTGAAGAATTATCTAGATTAGTTTAATTGGAGTGGAAAAACTCACTCTAAGTATGGGTGGCAGCCCTGGGGATGCACCTTCCAGGGGATTAGAGAAAACTAGCCGAGCACAGGAATTCAGTGTCCATTGCTTGTGGCTGCAAGATGACCGGCTGACTAAGTGAACACCACTTTGACTTTCCTACCTCAAAAGATCATATCCTTGAACTGTGAGCCAAATAAATCCATTCTCCCTTAAGTTGCATTTGCTACAGTATTTTTAGTAGCAACAGGAAAAGTAATTAAGACAGCTATAGCACTGTCTATAAAACATTTTCTCCACCAAAAAAAAAAAAAATCTAAAACTGATCAACTTGTATAATTTACTCAATTTTGACAGAAAATATAAAGACAAAAACAAGTGTAGAGCCTCTTAGAACATCAAGACTGCTATCATGAAAGTCCTGATGGTAAGAAATGGGTGGAGGAAAGGTCATAACACCTTATTCATATCCTGAATAAAATAAGCTGCAAACATGTGCAATTATGGAAATCAATAAATATATAAATTAAAGTGTATTTAGTGAAGCCAAAGAAGCTTAAATGTTGACTAAATATGTGTTGCTACTATGGAGTTATTCATATTTAAGAAGCATGATGATGATGTATTGATTATTTTAAAAGAGATTGGGGAAGTGGGGAGGGATGGATCAGCAATTATGAGTCCTTACTACTCTTCCAGAGCACCTGAGTTCAGTTCCCAGAACCTGTATCCAGCAATTCACAGTCTCCTGTAATTACAGCTCCAGGGGGATCTGATGCCTTCTTCTGGCCTCCAGAAGCACCTGTACACAGGTTCAAATACCTTCCCCCATAAATACACATAGTTACATTTTGTTTTTATTTTAAAGAGATAATGAACATGTTGATGGACAAAATAATAAAATGGCTGGCATTTACTTACAATTATATGAATTTGTAGAAATTGGAGGGGGTATAAGACAAACAAGTCTGGCCAGCTGTTTAGAACTGTTGAAACTGTGTGACATGTGATGACCTATTATATTACCTTGATATATGGCTAAGAAATACTTTACAATAAAAAGATTTAGCTCCCATACCCATATCACCAGCTCTGGAAAACATTTTTTACATCTTAATGGGTTAAAGAAAAGCTTATTATGAACCAGAAAAGTCTGCGTTTTGTCGGAGTTGAAGCTTGCACACAAATGAGCATGCTGGCCAAGCACAGAAGGACGTCGTGTTCAGACCAATGCTGGCTGTGCACTTCTAGTGGAGGCAGGCTTGGGAGGGGAGGAGAGGTACGGGGCTTCGAACAACTGGACTCTTTCACAAAGAAAGAAATACCAAACTGAAAAATCCAGACGGTGACAATCTTTTCTTCCTGCATCTCTTTGGTTTCTTGCCCTTTGTTTAAATAAACTCCATTGTGACTTCAGTGTAAAGTAGAAGCTCACCATCCAACAGAACCCGGCAGGAGGGACAGAGCTGGCAACAGTGGGCAGAAACAGACAGCTGGCACTCTCCTCTATCCTCCCATTATTTATTCTCTTTAATTTCCACAGATGCACAAATCCTAATGTCTGGCAGCCTCTACTCTGCAAAATACTCCTACATTTAATTCCACTTAAAATCAGAATTCCATTTACCTTCTATTGTACTTGGAAACATGCTGAGAGGATTCCGGATTGCACACTCAGGACTTCAGTATCTCAGAAGGCAGGGTGTGTGTTTGAAACTGGTCATGGATGCCATCCAAATCCCTACCTTCCTTGTTTCATTATGGCTTTCACTCTTCTGCTTCTCCCACAAACCACTGCCATAATCATGGCTCTGAACAGACTTTCATGAGTTTTGATATTTATAGCTCTGTCAGTAGATGACCCATGGCTTTGTCTTCCAGGTGGTTTTCATGAATAACATAGCTTCAACCAACTAACACTTCCCCATCACCCAAAGAATACTGCAGGCAGCAAACGCCTTGTAAATGGTCTTGATCATCTATTCTTTAACTACAAGTCCAATGAAATCAGAATCTTCTCAGTTGAATAAAATACCCTATTTTTTGAAGCATGACTTGTCTCTATGGTCATTTTAGTACAATAGGACTGAGAGAGTGAGGGAACAAATCGAAAACTAATGTCATTAGACATTAGGAAAAAATAAGCAAAAAACAGACAATAGACCATAAATAGAGCATAGACTGCAGCCCCGAAGACATTATGCAGTCTGATTAAATTTGAGACAATTTTGTATCCTGCTTGAATCAACCATGCAGGTGACATTATGGGATGTCCATGCCCAGCTGGATCTGGCCTTTTCTTTCTCCATTCCTGAATTATTTACAGCTTAACTGAGACAACAAGAGTTATCCACCCTCCTGGAGGCCTAGAAAACAATATAGTTTATCATATGATATTAAATTTGGGGCTATTAAAATTGATGTGGGATGTCTGAAAGTTGTATGGGCCATAAGCATGGTGGGCAGAGCTGTTTGGTGAACCAATTGCATTATATACACAGTGAAAAGGAGTCCTCCTCCAGAACTTTTGAGAGAATTGAATTGGGAGAGTAAAAGCTGAAAAGACTCTGTATGGCTTCTGAACCTTAGAACAAACTGTCTTTGGGAAAGGAAGCAGCTTGGCAACCATCACTAAATCATGTGCTTGCTGACCCTAAGACTAGGGAATGTGCGACACTATGAACTATGCTCAATTGGTAAAGTGCTTACTGTGTAAACAAGGTAATAGTCTGTGCCTGCAATCACAATGCTGTGGAGGTGGGGACGGGATGAGACCATACCTGGAGACTGTTGACCAGCCAGCCCAACTCAGTCAACAAAGTCCAGGTTGAGGTTGAGTGAAGTGAAGAGCAACTGAAGGAGACACCCTGCTTTGACATTTGACCTCCAAACTCTCTCTCTCTCTCTCTCTCTCTCTCTCTCACACACACACACACACACACACACACACACACACACACACACACACACATATAGTGGTATTCTATTTGTACTGAAATGTGATTTTTTTTTTTTTTTTGGTTTTTCGAGACAGGGTTTCTCTGTGTAGCTTTGCGCCTTTCCTAGAGCTCACTTGGTAGCCCAGGCTGGCCTCGAACTCACAGAGATCCGCCTGCCTCTGCCTCCCGAGTGCTGGGATTAAAGGCGTGCGCCACCAACGCCCGGCTTGAAATGTGATTTTATTTGTATGTTAATAAATAAAGTTGCCTAGGGGTCAGAGCTATTAGCAAGCCATAGCGAAAGCCAGGGCGGTGGTGGTGCACGCCTTTAATCCCAGCACTTGGTAAGCAGAACTAGGTAGATCTCTGTGTGTTCCAGGATACAGCCAGCATTGGAGACACACGCCCTTAATCTCAATACCAACCATAGAAAACTTGGGAGGTCTGTACAGAGAGGCCGTGACGAGACAGCCATGTAGTTAGGTTCACAACCAATGAGAAGGAAGAACCAGAACTCTTTATAAGACAACCGCACAGGAAGAAACTCCCTTTTCGGAGAAGTCTCTTGGCGGGAGAGTCTAGCTGGTGGAAAGTGGGTAAGGCTTCTAACTCTGACCTCTTGGGCTTTCACCTTTACATTGGCTCTGTGTTTCTTATTTAATAAGGCGGTCGGTTACATCTACACACACACACACAGACACACACACACACACACACACAAGATCTTTGGAAATTTAGAAAATAGTGTTCATTACTATTAGCTCAGTCATTTGATGTATTGTGGAGAGGTCAGCTAGCCATCCTTTAATATTCTTTACTGACCGCTCACTTAGTCAACCTCTTTTCTGTTTGGGGATTACTGTGTTCTTTTCCCTACTTTCCTTTAGTTTCCACTGTGTAAGCAGGTGAAATAAACAATACAAATAGCACACTGCAACAGAAAATAAACCCATAAGGAAAGCCGGTGCCAAGTTTTCCAATACAATAAGTTGCTTCCTGAACTCAGTTTGTACTATGATTGTCATGAGCTCCCTAACTCTTTACTGAACAAAAACAGCTTGTCAAAATTCCCAAGACACTGATGGAGTGGTGAATTGATGATAATCAGAACCATGTCAAGGCCCCATATAAATATATTATGAACATTTAAATTAAAGAATACCCAATTGGGAGCTAGAGACGTGGTTCAGCAAGTGGGAAAACATAATGCTCTTGCAGAATATCCAAATTCAGTTTCTAGAGCACACACTGAGTGGCTAACAACTACTATAACTCCAGCTTCAGGGGGATCCATCCAATGCCTCTGACCTCCACACGCACCTGCATTCCACATGTGAATACCTACACACAGGCATATACACATGGACATAAATACAATAAATCTTAAAATAAATGTCAATCTTATTTGAACACTTACCACCACCACCACCCCCAAAAAACCAGTCCAGCAGCCAATATACCTGTAACACTACTGCACTTTAAATAACCTCAACTTGTAAAGTATTCAGGCATTTAACTCCAAAGTGAATTGAGATACACCTGAGTCATGAGAACGCTTTCTCACTTTTCTGAACCTGAAAATCAAATTACATGTTCAAATATTTGTTGCTTCTGTTCAATTCCAAACACTAAACATATTCCACATAATCAGCCTCCAAATGCTGTACCATTTCATTTATTTTGTACCTTCAGGTATCATAATCATGTCTTAAGAAGGACATACTTTTGAAATAAGGTGAGGTAGCAATTCAGAGGTCCATAAGGCACTTAGTTCTTGTGTTAATATTTGGCCATCATTGTAAAGTTGAGGATAAAATGAACTTATTTACTATTAAAAAGGATCCATTTGCCAGTTATTCCCATGGCCATATGAAAGCAGAGAGAATAGAGGGCGACAGAAATTCATGAACACTGTTATTCTCTGTAAACATGACAACATGGAGCTCTTTAGATTCCACCTGCAGCTTTATACACACTCATGCACTGATACAACCTGCTATAAGAAGGCATTAACGTGCATTGCAGCTTGTGCCTAGAAGTCAAGGTCCTTCAACGTCCCCACAGCTAGCTTGCAGTTGAATGCTGCAAGATGAGGGAGAGTTGGTTTTCTTTAGTGTAGTTCTTCTTATCTTGACCATGTTCCAGTGGATGTCGCTATGCCCATGCACATATGGATGGCAATAATTAGACTCAATTACAAGTTAAGTATTATTCATGCAGAGAGGAACCTCCATTTCAGTGAGAAGGTGGAATTTAAGCTACTCATCCCATAGTATCTGCACTGATTGTCCCTAAGTCATTTAACTGAAGTGATAAGCTTCTGCATTTAAACTATGCACACTATAAGTCATGCTTAGATAATTTAGAATGCCTACTACAATGTAAACTCTGTGTAGGTGGTTGTTGGATGCTATAGTTTAGGGAATAAAGCAAAAGGTCTGCTTTGGGATACAGAGATGGCTCAGTGGTTAAGATAAATCAAAGATCTTCTGGAGGATCCATATCTGGTGGCTCACAACTTCCTGTAGCTCTAGCTCCAGGAATAGCTGACACCCTCTTCTGGTCTCTGTGGATACCTCACCACACACACACATGACATACACAGAGATACACATGCATACACATAGCTAAAAAGAAAAATAAATCTCTTTTTTGAAAGGAAAAGAAATCTGCTTATGTTCAGTATAGATGTAATTTTCCCCTAGTATTTTCAATCTGTGGGTCAATGAATTCTTAGGCATTAAACCTACAGATACAGAGGTTTATGTGTAACCTGTTTTAAAAATTCGAGTATGACTTAGGAGATTAAGGGGAAACAAAATAAATAGTGATAGGTTCAGAGATGAATAGATAGCTCTGAGGTCAAGAACTCTTGCTGTTCTTTCAGAGGGTCCCAGTTAAGTTCCCAGCACACATGTTGGGAGGCTCATGGTCCCTGGTCAATGCAATTCCAGGGACTCAGTGTCTTTTGATACTATTTATTTCATCTCATATTCCAAATATTCTCAATTTTCTATGCAATTTTACACATTTTTAATACTTAATTTCCCCCATACCACCCCCCCCTTTTGTTACAGTTTTGCATCAAGTCAGCATTTGGCAGCTAAGAACCGAATGAAGAAGATGCAGCATTCTGCTACACAGAACTGCAGAGAAATTTCTTTACAGTACCATCATCAGTCCTTGCACCCTCGTCTGTAGTTAGACACCTATGACAACACAAATCTGCATGTCTAGGGCTCCTCTGGGGTGCAAAATAGCTCCTCTGCTTGTGTTCTTAGGGAGACACGCACCACTAGCAAATGCTGTGTGCATGCCTCAGCCTAAATTAAAGTGATCAGTCTACTCTGGTGACTTTAATGGAGGTAATCACCAGCTCACATTCATGAACAAATTGATGTGCCTGCTTCCTCGCTGAATCACTCAGCATAAATCTATACCCTTCATATATAAAAACCTCTGTGGCTTAAAATAATGCAATAAAACATCACCTAATGCGTTCTTGAAGCTGCTTCATCAATAATGTGCTGGTATGTGAAAGGATAACAGTGGCTCCTCTTACGTTATCTAAAATTATGCAATAGATGTAATCCCCTTTTAATTACCAAAGACCTCTGGAGATTTCATTTTCTCTATCTTCACATCAAAGAAATGAAGTATCATTACTCTCTGCTATTATTGTTCTTCCTGAAGTCCCATGAAAGTAAATAAAATCTTCACATTCTAGTGCATAAAAGATGTTGACCTTCATATATGTAAGCTGAATACTGGTAGTGTGGAAACATCAGGTCTTGCCTCTAGTGATGAATGTAAGTTGCATTAAGCCATCCATTGCTTGATGCTTGGGGGTGTCCAAGAACATTTCAAGATCCTGATGAGTAAGTGGGAACAGTCTCTTCTTGCAGTCTGGTCACAAGTGGAAGGGTGGAGTCAAGGCCACACCCAGGAGTCTAACCATTCAAACAATTAGCGGATCTGTCAATTTGCACAGAATTCTAATTTAATGAGAGATGGCCCAGAGACTTCATTTTGTTCCAGATTGTCTTTGGGGATTTACAGAGAGACTAATCCTTTATAGAAAATACCTCTACCAATTAAATTCCTAGCACTATGCCAAAGTAAATTCGTAGTCCATAAGTCTCTGAAGACTTCCTAATTACAATGATCCACAGGGATCAGGTTTACTGAAAGTACAAACCTTACTACTTACCACATACTATTGCTTTTTGCACTATTTATAATGTGTGAGGATAGAGGAACCATGCCTACATATACAATTAAGTGTGCAGATACACATAGATATACATCTTCAATGAAACTTGAAGCTAGTCACTGCAGCTCCAGGGGACTCGATGCCCTCTTCAGCCCTCTACAGGCATGCCCGCCCCCACATACATGCACATGAATAAAAAATAAAGAGTATTCATCTCTGAGACCATCATGGCTCCTATACAAGACCTTGAACATAGAAATGTCACTCCAAGGCAGCTCCTGCCATCTTGAACTTTCTTGAACCTCCATCCCTGTGAGCCCCTACTTTTCCCAAACCTTACTGTGTCACTGATAACCAATTAGAATCCTTTGCTGAGAAAACAAAGTAACTGTTCCAAGAACTTATGCCTTTCCCTCCAAGACACAGTAACACTTGAGCTAATTAAGGTGTTCCTCAGAAACTCTGGGCTTTCCTGCCAGCCTTTGGAAAGGTACATAAGAACAAAGAATGTTCCTACTCTCACTTCATCCCCAAATCTTTTGTTTTCTTCTTCCTCTGGTTTTGCCAATAACACTTTACTATATCATCTGGTTTTGTAAATAAAGTTTTACTGGAACACATATTTGTCAACGTACGTAATTTCTGTGACTGCTTTTGCACGACAAAGGCAGAATTGATTAGTAGTGACAGATAGCACATAACTCCCAAGCCAAGAAGAGGTGATGTCTACTGTGGCACAGAAAGGGATTGTCAACTTCTGGTTTAGATTGAAACATGGTCAGAATCAAGGATCCATTTCTGCAGGTCTGTCAAATATAAAGGTATTCCAAAGTACCTTCATAATAGGAACTGAATGCTGTATAGATTTTGGTATTTGTGTCATAATTTTTTTTTTAAGTTAAGTAGATCAGGAGCTAGGGAAATGGCTCAGTGAGTAACTGCTTGCTGTCCAAGAATGATGACTGGAGTTTAATCCCTCGAACCCATATAAATGCCAGGTGGTTGTTGTTTTAACTTTGGTACAGTGGTTGTGCCTTACTGTTAATCTCAGCCAGCAACTGCAACTCCATTGTTACTAGCCTGCTTCACTAGCAGTGGCCTGGCTGCCCATCGGCCTTGTCACTGCTGCTAAAGGTAGCTTTAACTAAATCTCTATCATTCTATTTATAAATAAGAGTAGAGAGTCAAAGGCTGGGGTGAAAATCTGCAACCTCGGAGAGACTGAGTGGTAACAAATTAACCCTCTCTCCTTGATGGTGTCCACAGAAGACTCATGCTTCTGCTTTGGCAAACCAGAAAAAGCTACGCCCCTCTAAAGCCCACCCTACTACTTCCTATGTCTCTATCTCTCCTAGATGCCCCATGATTACTTTCTGTCAGCTAGTTGCTAAAACAGCCTCCTGACACAAGGTTAATTTTATTTAATCAATGCAAATGCAGACTCAAACTTGGGGTTCACAGTGTGATCGAATATCCCCCAACAGGTGGTCATGGTGACCCATCTGTAAACTTAGCAGGTGGGAAGGCAGAGACAGAGTGTCCTAAGGCAAGTTGGCTAGCATACTAGAGGAAATGGTGAGCTCCAGGTTTAGTGAAAGACCCTGTCTTGATATACAATGTAGAGTGATTGAGGAAGACTCTTAGAATCAAAATTAGGCCTTCATGCACACCCACACAGGTGCATACAAACCAGCACACACACATGCACCCACACACATGTGCAGCACACACCACATATATGATCTAAACAAGTAACAAATGGATAAATAGTAAGGTGGATCAGAAATAGGTCCATGTTTCTTTAAGAAATAAGAATATGTATAGTCCAAAATCTATTTATCTATTTTAAATTGTGTGAGACCAGGAAAAAAGTAAGAACAGGAGTAGAAGGGTTAAGTATGGTATAAGATGTGCAGAAGAACTTTTAGGATGCCACATCAGCTCCAAACAAGTACATAAGAATTTGCCAGTAAACAGTCAAAGAGTAGAATATTTGGGTTTGTATTCAGGGGGGTCTTTTCTCTAACTGCAGCCATACAAGCTACCCACTCCTGAAACTGGATGATCAGATCACTCCAGACATCTCCTTATATTAATCATACAGCAATCTCTACAGTCATGGCCTCTTTTGGCATTTACTTTTTCATCAGTCTCCCAGTTCCAACTTATCCCAAAGCATGCTCTCCATCCTGGGATTTAGCCAAGTACATAAGTAATAAAATTATAGGATCCAGACTATATCCAACAGAAAGTAGCACCCTCCCCCCCCCTTAACCCCAGGACAAAAAACTAGGCTTTCATCCCTGTAACGGGTATTATCAGAGTGGAAGAGCTGTGAACTAGACATCCAACTTCAGATTTCACGTATGTGAATTACACAAGCTTCGGGAAGATGACCCGAGTCATGCCCTCTCCACATAGTGAAAAGCCCTAAAGAAGTGACCATTATGAAAGTTCAAGCCCTTTAACAGCTCCATCTCTGCCCTTCCTTCTTGCAAATTCTCCATCTTCCCACCTGAATTTCATCCTAGAACCTTCCCATGGCCCATCCCTCCAACTTGCTCTACCTTATCCGTGCTTCTTTAGTCTCTCTTCCTTTATTACACATTGCTCTCTTGCCTTTTTTAAGTTCATTCATGGGCTTTCAAATCTTCATTTGGTGTCCCAGTTAGAATATGGATGCACAGTATAGTTCCTTCTTTCTATATCACTTCCCTAGGAGCAAGTCTACCCATTTCCAGACCAGGTAAAAGCCTGGATCCCTCCATCATCCAGGGGTGACATCAGGAAACTCTATAAGACACTATTTCTGGGTCATTACAGGGGTCAAGTAAAATCATGACAAAGCTACAGAGCCATCCCTAGAATTTTCCCAGAAGTCATCTTCCATGTATTGACATTCATCATGCTTCTTCTGTCAACAAGTGCCTTCATATATTTGCTTCATGATGTCTACTTCAAGCTTTCTGTTTACAGCCACCTGAATGTTTTTACCTGGATAACATATTCACTCAGCAGGCACTCTCAACTATTCATCACATCTGCTACAGCCACCACTTCTTCCTGCCACTGTACTGTAGTGAGATGAGGCCTCCTAGTTCCGTCGACAAACAACATGTTCACAAATCTTCCCCAAGCTGAAAAACTTCTTATGGAATGCCCTGCATTCATTTCTTTCTTTGGATCACATGCTCTCAACTAATACCTATCAATATGTCGGTATCTTGCTCAGCACTGAAATCTAAAACATTCCCATAATGACCAGAGATAGAGTCGCAGCACTACCCAGACAGTAGACAGCAGAGTTATCTCACAACAACCTGGGAGACCCCTTAGAAAGGACTGAAACAACGAAATTCTTTTTCCTACCAAGGTGACCTCCAAAGAGTCACCTCTGCCTCACTGGGCATCAGATGTTTCCATTCCAAACTAGAGCCATGGCCAGGCATGGTCGCAGATGCATCCTGGCTTCATTCTCTGACTCTTGGGAGACCATCACCAGGTCTAGATGGAATGAGCAGCTGTACTTGTGAAAGTATCTGCACACTCACAGCCAAGGTTATTCTTGTCACTAATGCCCATAGGATCAGTCCTAGCCTATAATGCCCTTCAAATGTGCCTCAGCTTAGCAACTTCCTACAGTAGAATTGCTTTGCTTTCATCCTCAGGGGGTCTTTATTTTTTTCTATCTTTCTTTTAGCTGAATCTGTCATCTAACTGAATGGCCATTTGCCTTGACCTTTCAATTTGCTCAGTGATATAAAGCTAAAGATGGCATTCTGACTAATATTCCCAGAAAGGAACAAGTAATGGGGAATTTCTATACATCTTGCTTCTGTTTAGTTTTGTGCTTTCCAGGTGGGCTGCTTATTTCATTAATTGCAAACTTTTACCTGAAATAGATTCTCTCATGGGGTATGGGTTCATAGAGCATACCTTGTGTGCATGCATGGGGGAGGGGCTATGAAAGTATTTGAGAACCATCAGTGTTAAGTAAGTGATAATTATAAAGATCATTTTGACATTCCTAGAAGCCTAAGTAAAATTTTTGTGTGTTTAATATTTATTCTTTCACCATAAGAGAATATATTATGTACTTAGAGGTGATTTTCTCATCATTATTATTTTATGTTTAAATAAGAGTAAAATTTGTTGATGGACCATACATATATTGTGGATATGCAAAAATAATTAGCCTCTCACAGTACATGTTTTCTGAACCCAGAAGTATGATGGTACCCTGACACAGGCTGGCTACTTAAGTCCTCACCAGGGTACCAGTTGCCTTGAGCATGCCCATCCTCCTGACAGCTGTTGCCTCTGTTCAACACTGTCTGTGCTCACACCTTCCTCAATCTCATCTCTGGAAATGTTCAAATATCTCTCACCTTTACATTTTCATGTCTTTATTCATATTTACAAAAGACTGATATCATCATACATGACTTCACCAGATAAAGTTTATGCAAAAATATAAGCTATTTCAAGGACTAAAAAGCTATGAAGTCGGAAAATATCCCAAAGAAGATGTCAGAGCCTTTTAAAGACATTCATAAAGAATCCATGCAAAAATCCATTAGAGGCAATGTCTTTAGAATATGGTCAAAACATCCCAAGGATCTACTCAGAAGAAAATAGCACTCTGTGATGAATATGTTGGGGTATGACAAGGGGCTACAAGTTTATATGTGTAGTGCCCATAAGATTTGTAGTATGCCAGCAAAGTGGAGCCTGATTACCTTTTCTGTGTGAGATTCAGGTAGGACCTGGCTATTTTAAGCATTGAGCCAGAGAGATGGCTGTTGGTAAAGTGCAGCTCCCCAGCACCCATGTAAAAGCAAGATGTGTCAGGATGTGCCTGAAATCCCAGCACTGGGGAGGCAGGAAAATCCCTGAGACTTGGGGGCCAGCCAGTCTAGCCAATCAGGAAATTTCAGAATTTCAGGTTAAGTGAGAGACCCTAGACCCTATCTTAAAATATAAGGTGAAAAGCAGTTGTGGAAGATACTACTGCTGACCTCTGGCCAACAGAAAGAGAGAAAGAGGGAGAGGGAGAGAGAGAGAGAGAGAGAGAGAGAGAGAGAGAGAGAGAGAGAGAG
>CABHPP010110534.1:29363-41517 GCA_902168425.1 Peromyscus attwateri
AGAGAGAGAGAGAGAGAGAGAGAGAGAGAGAGAGAGAGAGAGAGAGAATATAATAAGCATTAGCCACAGGATGATCTCAAACAAAGACATGGCCTGAGGTTGTCAAAAACCCTGAATACCAGCTCTATCTGAGACCTACTAAATCAGACACTTTTGTAAAGGTTCTGCAAGTAATTCCCAAAGGTGTCACTATTTTAAAAGTCTGGGCATAATGCAACCAGCCTGAGATGTAAAAGTGGACTCCACTGCCACACTGAGAAGTATTCTCTACTGCCACATGGGGAAGTATTCTCTGTATTTTTCCAATGCTGCCATGCCCTCCTAAGTAAAATAGCCATAATGAGTCTAACTCACTGGTAAGGATGTTTGTAAGATATCAAACCCCGAGTGTTCCACAGAAGATTAGTTGTCATTCTTATAATTAAGCGACTCACTACTGCAGCTAAGTACATGGCGAGAAAAGTCATTTGACAGAGGATGTCTGCCTGACATTTCAAAGACTAGTCTGTTATTTTCAGCAAAGAATTTGACACTGGCAACAGGAAGCCAGGGAGCAGCTCATATAGAAACACAGAATGCCTGACTCAGAAGGGACTAATTGAATTGTCCAACCCCACATGCCCATTCTCACAACCCAGGGAGTTAAATGAAAAGCTTTAGATGCCCAAGTCTTAACCCTGTAGATTTTAGAATGGGATGTGTTTATCCATAGGTTGTTCATCTTATTATTTCTCTCAGATTATCGAGACTACAGTCCACAACAAAGCCAAGAACCATGGACCTGATCCAATCAAACTCTTCTTCACTCCATTTACCAAAGATGAATCTATGCTGAAGACATCAGGAAACACCCTCCTGGTTATGGAGGAAATTTGCTGCAAAATGGAGATCACGTTCCACACCTTTTTATTTTGGTCCTCTGTACATGTAGATATTCACTGAAAATTCCTGAGCAGCTTTAGAAAATACAGACACTGATGATCCACTCTTAGGGTCCAATGTTCTTGGGGGATTTTAAAGCTCCCTCAGAGAATCTGAATATGAGACTCTGGTAGAGAACCATATTGTAATTATAAATTTAATCTAAATTTTCCCTAAACTCTATTAGAACATTTCTAAGCAAAGAGACCCCTCACCTTCCTTTCAGCCTTTTTTTTTACCCTGTATCCATCACTATCATCTCTCAAAGGACTTAGCCAAGGAGAGGTCTTGGAAGCGATTTCTGCTTTCCATTACTAAGTTAATCCTATGTTACAGTATGGCCTTTTGGCTCCAGGCAAAGGAAGCTCACCCCGCTGCCATCATTGAGTAGAGAACACAGTGGCCTAGTAACCATAGCAACTTTCTGAGTAGCTATGTGGTAGCTTCTTTGGCAAGTGAAATGACATTATTGATACTCCCCAGTAGAAGAAGGATGGGAAGGGTGATGGGACCCTTGCTAGCAATTCAAGCCACTCCTCCCTACCTACTACACACCTGGTTTAAATAACCTGAGGAGGTGACAGAATATATAAGAAGGAAAGAGGTCAGTTGCAAAGGGATCTTCATGATGCAATTTCCACAGGGTGGTCATCCATGATAGGGTGAGAATTTGTGGTGATGCAACTATCTGCGGATCCCTCACAAGCTTATAAAACATCAATCACCCATTCATGCAGCTATCTGGGATCCCCTACAATCCTATAAGACACCAATCACCCATCCATGCTCTATTTTGGGTTGGTTTGGTTTTGGTTTTATGAGACAACGTCTCTCTGTGTAATCCTGGCTATTCTGGAACTCTCTCTGTAGACCAGGCTGGCCTCAAACTCAGAGGTCCACGTACCTCTGCCTCTTGAGTGCTAGGTTTAAAGGTGTGCACCACCCCTGCCAGGCTCCTATCTGTGCTTTGTAAGCCAGCCCAATAAATTCATTGGTTCACCAGGTTGGATTTTGATATGATTATTTTTTGGTCTGTCCTTAGTTTCCTATCTTGGTGAACAGATGTTTATTCATGTCTACCCAATTAATATGATCCTCCATTGTAAAAACCAGCAGGCATGCTCGTTAAGTTTCCATTCTGCCTGGAGTTCTTGATTCTGTAGGTCTGTGATGAGCCTGTTTCCAGAAAGATTCCCCAGACATGCTTATGATCTTGCATTTTCAGAAAAAAAAAAAAAAAAACAGGCCTAACTTGGAGCCAACAGCACCATGAGCTTCACCCAAGAACTTAGTGGAATGCAAACTCCCAGACCCCTTCCCTGGCCTTTTGAAGGGGGCCCAGCTACCAGTATTTTAACTAGACCCTCTTTCCTGCAGCTCTGAGGCATTCTCACAGACCAGCTCTGGTCTCTTTGCTTCACAAATGGCACCAAATGATACCCTATTGTCCATTGGTAGCCACTAGAGTTTCCCTATCTAAAATTACACCCTTTACTTTCTTCTTTAAAAATATTCCTCCTGTCATCAATTCACATGAGTGTCTAAGAGTAAACAGTTTGAGAGTTTTACCAACACTTTTAATTTAGAGAGGCCTAATTACTATCATCATTCAAGAAAATTTTGGGTAAGAGTGAGACCCTGTGATTTAACATGAAAAGCAGGCCTTTCTGAGCATTTCAGGGTAGTAAAAAAGCAACTTGGTCATATTGCCTTCAGATTCTTTACACTGAGATATAGATATGTGCACACACAATGACCATTGTTTATCTCCCCCTCCAACTTTCATTAAAAAGTGATAAAGAAGTCACAAGAGGAGAAGATGAAAAGAAGAAAATATATAGTTATTTGTCTTCAGGACTCGGAGAAACTAACTTTCAATGGAGCCCTAGACCCATGTGCAATGCTGAATACAAGTTCAAAGTTATGAGTCCCTTCCATTCTCACAACATCTACACTCACACCAGAGTTGGGCTGCAGTAGTGCCAGGGGTCCAGCACTTCAAAAAGCATTATGTGTATTTTTCTCAGATCCTTACAAGCCTCTGCAAAGTAGGGGCTCTTATTATCATTCTCACTTTATAGTTAGAGGACCCAAGAAGCAGAGAGATCAGTCGCTTTCCCAACATCACAGCAGAGTAATAAAAAGCCAGGTTTGGGGCTGGGGAGATGGCTTAGGTCAACAGAGGGCTTGCTGTACAAGGGTGATGGCAGGAGCTCAAAAGCCAATAACCCATCTTAATGCCTCTTGACAGGGGTGGCAGCTGACTGTGACCTCAGCACTAGGGAAGGCAGAGAGAGGGGATTCGCTAGGACTGGCTGAATTTGCAAACTCCTGATTCATTGAAAGAGCCTGCCTCAAGAAATAAAGAGGAAAGTAATGAAGGAAGACACAATATCAGCTCTGGGATCTCTACATGCATATGCACGCAAGTGCATGTGCACCTGTACCCACACAGATGACATATATACACATACACACATATGACCTACACACAAGCAAAAATAGTAAAAATAATTTTTAAAGACAGTAAAAGCAGGAAAGTCAGTTTTGAACTCTAGAAGCCTAACTCAAAAAAAAATCTACAGATCCTTTTAAAGGCTCATTTACTCTTTACTATTAACCCTCAAGAATACATATTTTCTCCCATTTTACAGACGATGAGGCAGGAGCCAAGAAAGGATAAGAAGTTTGCCCAAAATGTACATATAGAAAGACAGAGTAAGTTTAAATCTGGAGCATGCATACTGTGACCTTTGCAATGTCTCCATTGGGCACGGCACTCATCTTCCTTACAGAGCCTAAAACACCATCAGGCAATCTTCCCAGGTAAATAAAGTTAAAGCCACTGTTTCCTGAAAGACTTAGAAGAACCAGCCCTGGTGGCACAGGCCTGTAATCTCCACTCTATTTGGAAGTCTAAGGAGGTAAGAAGATTTCAAGGTCGACACTTACCAAGGCTGTATGGGGAACTCGAGGCTAACCTAGACTTAACTTATTAAGACCATCTCTAAATACAAATATTACTTAGTAAAACTATAGTTCAATATATATTTGAAATTTACAATAGCTCTCCAAAACCCACATACATATAAAGAAATAAATGAATAGGATAAAATAATAAAGGCCCAGGAAAGCTCAAAGCTTACATGATGGACCAGGGAATCGATGTCTTTTAGAACAAAACACCTTAGTATCCATGTACTTCCCACAGGACAGACTAGCACAACAGAGAAAGTAATGGCAGAAATTTGATAGTGAGGGTGGAGAGCTGACTACAAAGGGGAGATTAAAAAGTCTTGCTTGATTGATGCCATCCGGGGGCATGAGATGCAATGTTCAGCCAGATTCAGAATCAACGAACTTGACTGTGGTGTCAAATGATTTATTCTTTACTTCAGGGCCATGGAGGACAGAGAGATTTGCAAGAATCCATTCTGATTCAAAGAGGCATTAGCCAATTCAGACCTTAAATAGTTTCTTCAGGGATGTACCTTACCAGATTCCAACTCCAGGTCAGAATAGGCTCAGGGAATGATGAACTCACATAGCCCCTTCAGGCAGTAAAGGTATCTCAGAATAAGGAGAAGGATTTTCAAAACCTCTGGCAAGTTTCCTGCCTCTGCCTCTTAACTAACCACAGTGCTTTTCTAAAAGATTTTAATTACATGTGCCCGTGTGTGGGCATAAGCATGTGAGTGCAGGTGCCCAAGAAGGCCAGAAGAGAGTGTGGGATCCCCTGGAGCTGAAGTTACAAATAGCTGTGAGTCAACCAAGGTGAGTTCTGGGAACAGAAAATCCCTCTGTCAGAATAGTATGTGCCCTTCACTTCCGAGCCATCTTCTCAGCCTCTAAACACATGACTTCTAACCCACAACCATCAGAAGAAGTCCGCAACATGTGTTGCAATATTTCCGAATACAAGGATGGATAATCATATTGTCCTATGCAAGTGAGGTCTGTTGGGAGAAGGCAGCCTGGATAGTGTGGCTTTAAACTTGACTTTTACCTGGGCTCTGTGTTAAAAGAAAGAACAGGGCAAACTTGTCCTAAAATTGCCCCAGAACAGAGTCAAGCAGAAGAGCTAATGAGAGGGCATACCTTGTTTCTGCTTTATGTTCTCACCCATTCACTCAACATAACTCATCACTGTGCTTGGCTCTGGACATCAAATGAAATAAAAGGCATGATTTTTTTTTCCTTTAAGTCACTCAAAGCTTACTGGGTGAACTGGGGCACTAGGAAGCAAGTGGACTCAAATACAAAACCATTTGCCATAGAAGGCCTTACTGGCTGGAATGAGAACATGACATGAGGAGAGCTTGTTTTTTACAGGAGAATTGAGGGGACAGATGTTTTTAGGAAAAGTTCCAAACTTGCAACTCCCAAATCTTACAGGAAAGTGAATTGTAGAATGAGGGAGATGGTAGCAACAAAAGAGTCTGGGGGCACAGGAGAGCACTCTATGGGGGAAAATGATTGTGAACTATGAGCCAGAGGTATTTAAAGACTGACAAGTAGATGGATATGATATAAGTGGAGAATCAGCAGGTGATATGGCTCAATATGATTTGCACTTTCTGGCAAGAGTAGAGCTTTAAACAGCTGATCTACAGGTGGACATAGGCATAAGCTAGAAAGAATATAAAAGAGGTTTGGAAGATAACTAAGACAATAGAGGCCTACCTATAGAGTTAGAATGTTCTGGAAAAGAAAATAATGGTCTACTGAATTCATAGAGAGAAGACAGTGCATGCAGCTGATGACTCAAATTTATGAGTCAGTTTTCAAGACATCACATTCACAGAGAAGTTTAGCATATCCCCTCTCACCATATAGATTCACTCTTTTTCTATCTTCCACAACAGTGTTCTCTTGCCTGAACAGCTGATTACCTGAAGGCCATCTCCTCTGTGGTCCCCACAAACAGCCACTGATAGGGATGCAGCCGTCAGTGCTACAAAAATGACCATCCATCCTGTGCTTCTTCTTTCATAGTCCCCCTCTTCTCTCTTACTGCTCCACTAAAAGTCAAGTTTAAGACCACACATTCATGGAGCCTTCTCCCAATTGACCTCACATGGGCCAATATGCTCCCCCTTGTATTCTGAAATCTTACAATAGCTCACAGTACAAAGCTAAAGCCACTGCCCCCTGTGATGGACTTGCCTCCGAAGTCATACCTTATGATTTTGAAAAACAGGGACCAGCCCCTCTCTCTCCCATACTAACCTTAGCCTGAATGGTGATTCTGAGAATAAAACTGAAGTCAAGCCGTCCCCTGTGGAAACTGCTGGCCTCACTGTGTACACAGCTTATACACCTTCAGGGAAAAGAGGATGTGCTCCTTAAAGCCCCACCCTCCCTATGCTAGAAGTAAAGTGTAATAAATAGGTTCTGTGAGATATAGACACTGCTACTTAAGCTAAATTTCAGCAATAGGAAATGCCAATACCTGTCTTCCCCTTTCCATCTTCTACCTTATAACTTTCTCTTCACACAGACCCGCCATTACCACCAAATCACTACCATTTTCTTCCTTTCACTTTTCTCTCAGCTCTTCAGTCATTCACATAGAGCGTCAGCTCTTGGGCTTTCAATTCAAAGCTCATATTTATACATCCTTTTTGACTGTTAAGCTGTCTGTCTCCACTCACCGGGAACTACCTTACATGCATTCAGTCTTTGTTGGGTTAACATCATAGCTTTCCTTTCCACATTCACCAATCCCGGAGTTCTGTTCTCTCCATTTCCACCTTCGTGAGATGGCCATTACTACATGTTTTGTTTTAAGAAATGCTTCTCACAAATATATGAGATTTTCACCACTCCCTCTTTAAAAAATGTCACCGCTATGAAATAATCATTTTGACACACTTGTCATCCCAATTTCTGACCCCAATTTTGTACTATTTTTAATAATAAAGTAAAAAAAAAAACAAGATTAAAAAAAACACATCAAAATAGGACAAAACAAACAGAAGGAAAAGAGCCCAAGAAAAGGCACAAGAAACAGACATAGTCACAGAGACCCATCATTCACACACTCAGGAATCCCAGGAAAACACAAAACAAGAAGCCATAATACGTCTGCAGAACACTTGTAGAGTAAAATAAATAAATAAATAAATAAATAAATAAACAAACAAGAAAAGATAAAATTAGAAACAGAAAAACCCTGACATTGGATTATGAGACAAGTAGTTTCCAAAGATGCTGCTTAGTTGTTGAGTTTCTTTTCTGTTAGCCATCTACTGCTGGACATGCAACCTACCTTTAAGAGTGTTTTGTTTCCCCAGTTAGATAGCATTGGTGAAAACTAAATTTTTATTTACAAGTAGTTATCAATTGGAGATTGTTTCAGGACTACAGGTGGGGGCATCTGTCAACTTCTCCTTTCAGCTCTAGTGCCCCAACTGGTGCAGACCAGTGTAGGGCCTGTACATGCTGCCATAGTCTCTGTGAGTTCATATGTGAACTGTTCATTTTGTTTAGGAAGTCCTGTAGTCCTCCATCCATCCCCTCTGGCTCTTACACTCCAATTCTACCTCCAATTCCTCAGGGTTCCCTGAACTGTGAGGGGAGTGATTTGATGAAGACATTCCATTTAAGGCTGAGTGTTGCAAGATCTCTCAATCACTGTGTATTGTCTGGCTGTAGGTCTCTGTGTTTGTTCTCATCTGCTGCAAGAAACAGCTTCTTTGATGGTAGATGAGTAAGACAGTAGTCTGTGAGTACAGTAGAATGTTGTTACTAGTCTTTTTATTGCTACATTCCTTTAGCAGAACAGTAGAATTTAGTTTTCCCCTAATTCCCTGGCCTATCTAGTCTCAGTTCTTGATCACTCAGCATCCAGTATGGGTTATGTCTCATGGAATGGGTCTTAAGTCAAATCAGATATTGGTTGGTTACTCCCACGAGTTTGTGCCACATTGCCCTAGCGTATTTTGCAGATAGGATACTATTATAGACCAAAGGGTTTGTAGCTAGATTACTGTTTACCTTTCTCCTTTGGTAGTGTACAGAGTACCATCTGGTATCAAGAACACTAGCCATAGGAGTGAAGGTTTTAGGTAGGCTCCAGTTTGATTTCTCCTTGTTCAATGAGTTGTGTAGATGCTCTCTTCTGCAAGGGGTCTTGATGTCAGATTGTGGAGAGCAACCTATAGTCTTGGTTGTTTGGGGATTCCCGTAGAACCCCTTTGGCCAGCAACTTAATTAGCTAAAACCTATTCCCAGTAGCTTCATTTGGTACATTTGGGGCTCTGTCTCCCCGTTATTTGACAATTTCATTTATATTACCTTTATAAGTATATATTTTAGGAATCTTCTACTGTATTTGGTTTCCATATGTTTACTTAACTTATATGTATGCAAATATTGCACAACATGTATGTACCTGGTGTCCTTGGACATCAGAAGAGGTTGTTGGATTCTCTGGAACTAGAGCTATGAATGGTTGTGACTCACCATGTTGGTTCTAGGAACTGAACCCAGGTCCTCCACAAGAGCAATGAATACTCCTAACTAGTGAGCCATATTTCTAGCCCCAGGATTTTGTATTCCTAATGTGATTTTCTGAGTTGGTGAGAAAGTCCCCCAACAACTGCTACACAATCATCTCATATGATGCCCTCTTTTCTATTTATTCTGCTTAGTTTCATTACTACCTAAGGACAAGTGTGTTCTCTTAGTTACACAGAATAGAAGCCCAAGATCTTGCCCAGGGTTTAGGCAATTCCTGGCAGCTGCAACTGCAAAGTATCTCCAGTAATTTGTTTTCTCACGCCTTCCTGCAGTCCTAGTTAAAATGTTGGTCAGCATTCACTGATTTTCAGGACAGAACACAATCCATTTTAAGTCCTCCATTGCCTGATCCCACCTTGATTCTCCAGTTTTAGCCATTATAATGTCCTTTCATATGCAGACCAACTTACTGCACAGGACCACAGCAATCTAGGCCTGGTAGGATACAGTGTAATTCCAACATTAATTATTAAGTTGAGGGAAGAAGATCAAGAGTTCAAAGGCTCAACTGCATTGTGTGTTTAAGGCAAGACTGAGCTACAAGAGACTCTGTCTCAAAATTAATAGGACTGTACACACTTGAAGACCTGTCTTTTGAGCCTCCTGCTTGCAGATGTTTGAGAACAGCTGAGGATCACATGACTAGTCAATCTCCTTGTGGGAGCCAATGTTCTACATGGAGTATGGCCCTGGGAAGTGTTGATATCTCTGTAATTTGGACTTGACAAATCTCTCTTCAGAACCAAGGCACTTGACAGGCGTAGAGGAGCCATGTGTGCTCAGTGTGGAGTTTCCAGAATGAAAAGGAACAAAGAACACTATTTAGCAATGGAATTATTAAATGACTAATCATATGAAGTTATATGTAAAGATATATTAAAATAGATTCTTTAAAACAGCTTCAGTTGTTAGTCCTACTATTTTTATTTACCTTACCCCCTAGAGCTTTTACATTCTTCTCCCATGTCTAATCTGAAGTAATCTACTCTCAGTTTAGTTACACAGTGCATGAGCTTCCCATTCCTTCTTCAACAAACAGAATTAGTGTCTTAAAACACCACCAATTTATTGTTACATTTCTGAAGGTCAGAGTCTCTGTTCCTTTCTGGAACTCCAAGGGAGATGGTTTCCTCTCCTTCTCTGGCTTCCTCAGGCTGCTCATATTATTTGGCTTGTCACTCCTTCTATGTTCAAGACCACTCATGGTCAGGCAAATCTTCCTGCTATTACATTACTCTGAATCTCTCCTCCATCCCTCTCCTTCAGTTATACAGAGCTTTGTAACATATTTGGCATGACTGCATAAAGCCAAGTCCATCTTGCCTTAAATTCAGATGATCAGCAACTTGAATTCTAATTGTAATTTAATACCCTTTGACACAAAAATAACATAATCACTTATTGTATAAATTTGGATATAGACATCATTCAGACCCTTGTGTGCGTGTGTGTGTGTGTGTGTGTGTGTGTGTGTGTGTGTGTGTGTGTGTGTTTGTGTGTTAGTTTGGGTTTAGGAAAGTCCTGTCACCCTTAACTACAAAGCGTTTTTCATAGAGGTAGTATATTCATTTCTCTTAACTAAAGACAAGTGGCTATCACATCATATCAACAGTTTCCTACAAAAAATATCTTCCCTCTAATATATACTTATTGATCCTTTTATGCTGCAGATATGGAAAAGGGTACTAAAAATACATTAAGCATTCTTTAGTCCACAGGTGAGCAAAACATCTCTGTGTCTTACGCCTCACATTTCTATTGTAACAGCCTTTCTGGTAGAGGATGGATGAGGGAATTGGGAGAAACACAGAGGATAGTCCCATAACTATGGAGAAGGAATTTCTGCATTTGTTCCTTTTCTTTTGCTATGATAAACATCATGACCAAGACAACTTATGAAAGAAATGGTTTATTTGGGGCTTACAGTTCTAAAGGATTAGTATGCATGATGGCAGAGCAAAGGAAGCAGGGAGCAGGCACAGTAGCATTGACAGGAAACTAGGGACTCACATCCTGATCCACAAGCACAAGTAGAAAGAGCAAACCAGAAATGGCACATCTTTAAAATGTCAACACCTGTTCCCAGTGACATACTTCTCCAGAAAGCCCAGACCTCCTAAATCTTCCAAACAGCGCCACCAACTGGGGACCAAGTGCTTCTGGGAGATATTTATATTTCAAAGCACCACAGCTTCTAAGCACTAGTACACTGATGTCATGATTAGAGTCTAGCTTACAAAGGACAAGTGACTCTGTGTATAAAGAAATACAGACATGACCAGTCTCATAAGCTATGCAGCACATATTGGTCCCAAGCTTGGCCTCAAGGGTGTCATAAGTGAAGACATTTCTCCTTTATGGATCTGTACTGTATTAGCCCGGGTTCTCTAGGAGAACAGAACCAATAGGATGAAATTATATATAAAATATGGGATTTACTAGAGTGGCTTAGAGGGTGTAGTCTGGCTCAACAACGGCTGTCTACCAACAGAAAGACCAAGAACCCAGTGTTGTTCAGTCCACAAGACTGGATGTATCTGTATATACAGCAATCCTGAAGAAGTAGACGCTAATGCCAGAGAAAGAATTAACCTGCCATTGAGAGTGAGGGCAAGCAGGAAAAAAGTAAAATCTTCTTTCTTCCATGTCCTTTATATAGGCTGCCACCAGAAGGAGGACCTCCCCACCATGGATTAAAAATAGGTCTTCTCACTTCAAATGATTTAATTAAGAAAAGTCCCTCATAGGTGTACCCAGCCACTGGGGTTTTAGTTAATTTCAGACGTAGTCAAGTTGACAACCAAGAACAGCCATCACACATATCTAATGAGTAGTTAGGCCTCTTTCAACTTAGTTATTTCAATAAAGTCACAGAAGTTATTCAAAGACCACTGAGTTGTGAGCTGCTTTAGTGGGAGAGGGAAGATACTAGCCCTTAGTTCTTTCCTATCCTCTAAAGAAACATCACCAATCCAGCAAGTCAGCCTTTGAATAATTTTGAAACTTTCTGGGACACAGAGTCCAGGGGAGGTCAGGACAGAGCAGGTCAATGAATCATTTTCAGACTATTATTAACTAAAGCTCAGAGCTATGGTCAGGCCACCTACTGTGAAGTGACAAACCTGTTCCCAATACCTCTATAGTATGGAGGCTTTTTTTTTAATGACTCATGAGTTAAGGCTAGAGGGGATTTAGAGAACATCTAACTAGGGAACTGTAAGTGGGAGTTTTCTCTGATGCTCTCTCTGCTAAACTGACCAAAGCCGGAAACAAAGTTACCCTCACTACCAATCTAATGACCTTCTTATTTGTCCAGATCTAGATCTGGTAATGGGTTTATATGCTTATTATGTATATAGCAAGAACAATGTGTGTTTGTTTTCAAAATCATGCTTCTAGGATGTGACAGTGATCATCTGCTTTCCTGAAGAGCTTATTTCTTCTTGCTTTCTTGGCCATGCCTTCCTGACACCTCTGATGCTTCTTGATTTTAGAATCAAGATCACAGAGATAGGGCAGACACACAGAGACATAGGCAAAGACAGAGCACAAATTGCAGACATTTCTTTTATATTTTCTGTTGCCCCCATCAAAACTTACTAACTCTGGCATCCATCATTCTCTTAAGTAGTAACAGATGCTTTTAAGATCTGTAATATATATATATATATATATATATATATATATATATATATATATATAATACATA
>CABHPP010110535.1:0-34849 GCA_902168425.1 Peromyscus attwateri
CTGGCTCTGACCTCTTGGGCTTTCACCTTTACATTGGCTCTGTGTTTCTTATTTAATAAGGCGGTCGGTTACATCTACAAGAACTAGCCACCAAAATGGCTGGAAGGGCCGAGTCTGCATGCTGCTCTATGACAGTGGTTCTCGACCTTCCTAACACTAACTAACCCTTTAGTACAGTTCCTCATGTTGTGGTGACCCCAATCATACAATTGTGTTCATTGCTACCTCACAACTGTTACGAATCATAATGTAAATATCTGTGTTTTCCGATGGTCTTAGGTTAAATAACCTGTGAAAGGGTTATTTAACCCCCCCAAAGAAGTTGCAACCCACAAGTTGATAAAATGCTGGTCTATGAAGTAGATCTGTCAGTCATTAGCTCCTGTGACCATGACCCACTGCACACTTACCTAAATATGATACGGTCACCTGTATGTGTACAATTAATTATGTGCCAAATTTTTTTTTTAAAGTAAAAGTGCAGCTGGGCATAGTGGCATGCCTTTAATCGCGGCACTCTGAAGACAGAGGCAGGTGGATCTCTGGGAATTCAAGGCCAACTTGGTCTACGTAGTGAGATCCAGGACAGCAAGTGCTACATAGTGAGACCCTGTCTTAAACAACAACAACAAACAAAAAGGTAAAACTGCTTTGCTGAGGGATGTACAAAGGCAGGATTGAAACCCCAACAGAGGTCCCAGCTGCTGAAGTGTGCAGTGCCCTCTTGCAGTCCATGCGAAGGAATCCAACAGCATCGAACCCCACAGTGGAACACTGTGTCATGTGCTCTTGTCTAGACATTCTGATTGGCTCAGGGAGAAAGTCTCCCTGTTGGGGGACAGTTCTTCAGCCTTGCTGGACAGCTCCGTCTTTCCTTTTAAATACAGGAAGACGGCAGGCTGAGTGAGTGAGCAGTGTTGACGCTGTTGTCTTTTACAAGGCTGCCCTCTGAGGCAGAGCGAGCTCACCCGCCTCAGATCCGTTCCTGCTTCTTTGTTTCAGAGGCAGAAAGAAGCTTGATGTCCACATCGGGGCCACAGTGCTCACGTCTCAGTCTCCCTCGCAGTGGGTGGGCCTCACTGCAAAGGCCAGCCAATGGGAAGCAAGTGGAAGCTGCTGTATGTGACTTGCAGAAGAACTTCTTAGCTATGAGATGCACAAGCATTTCATCTTTAAATCTTTCTTGATGGGTGATTGCCACAATGATGAGGTCTCAGTAAAGACCGCAAACCAGAGAAACAGAAGAAGCCTGAGTTTCCAGTACCACCATGGAGCTAGGCGATTACATTGTTTCCTCAACTTCAACAATTTTCTCCTCTTCCTTCTCCTCATCATGCTGGGAATTGAACTCAGGACCTTATGTGTGCTTGGCAAACATTTTACTAGTGAGCTGCATTCTCAGACCAGAACTTTCTCATTTCTATTATTTCTTCTGGCTATTCCTAGCAACCAAGTACAATTCTTACTGAACAATAAACAATTTATGGCAAATGATTCAAATTTAAAATCTATAGTAAGGTTTAAATTTTTTTTTTTTTTGTAACCTAAATTGGTCTCGAACTCAGAGCAATCATTCTACCTTAGCATCCTTACGATCACAGTTGTGAGTCACCATGCCTGGTTTTAATTTTTTGTTTGTTTGTTTGTTTGTTTGTTTTTTGTTTTTTGAGACAGGGTTTCTCTGTGTAGCTTTGCGCCTTTCCTGGAACTCACTTGGTAGCCCAGGCTGGCCTCGAACTCACAGAGATCCGCCTGCCTCTGCCTCCCGAGTGCTGGGATTAAAGGTGAGCGCCACCACCGCCCGGCTTTTTTTTTTTTTAAAGCCCAAATAAATGTCAGCACACCAAAACAAACAATAACATCAGGCAGGAAGAACGCATGGGAGATTTACGGAACACAAACTGGGAAAGGGTTTTAGGTACCACTGTGCCAAGCTAGCCTCGTTGCCTGCGCTGACTGTAAGCAGAGGTCCTTCATGCTCCCAGGGAAACCTTCCCTTGGCGGCCCAGTGGTCAGGGGTCTCCGAATCCAGCCCCCGAGGGCGCACTCACTTACCAGCTGCCCTCCAGGGTCTGGGAGCTGCTTCTCCCCTCTCGCCTCTTCTCTAGCTCCACGGCTGTCTGTTCCAGCAAGGCAGACACAGCATCCTGCAGAGACAGAGGCCACCAGGTCAGCGGGGGCTCCGGGTGCCACCTTACCAACCAGCATCTTGAGCATGCAACCCTCCTAGAGAACACAGGGTAAAATCCAAAGGCTGGAGCAGCAAACATCTGACTCATGGTCACTTATACATGGGAACTATTTTGGTTTGGCGGGCCAGTCTGCAGAACATCTACGTGTGTGGACCTATATAGAAGAATTCATTTAGCAGTGAAGGGAGAGCATTATAGTTCTGATTGGAGGAGATCAGAGAGCTATCTGTCAGTCTTCATGTCGCCGGGCCGGTGGTGGCACACGCCTTTAATCCCAGCACCTGGGAGGCAGAGGCAGGCTGATCTCTGTGAGTTCGAGGCCAGCCTGATCTACAGAGCGAGTTCTAGGACAGGCACCAAAACTACACAGAGAAACGTTGTCTCGAAAAACAAAACAAACAAACAAAAACAACAATCAACAACAAAACAGAGACTTCATGTCACATGAACCATCAATGACATAGCAATGTAATAAAGATCGAGAGAGGTAAGCACTGTGTGTCTGGGAACAGAGACACGGTGGCAAGCCGGGGGACTGCATATGTGGAGGGCTTCCAGGAGAAGGAACAGAGTGGTACCATGCCTGAGGAAGAAGGTGTGACCTGAGAGAATTGGTGACTCTCTCTGACCCTCATTTTCTCCCAACAAGCATTAGGAAAGGTCATTGTGAAGATTAACTGATGATCTGTGCACGAAGAGAAGTCTAACAGACAGTATTCAGTAGACAGCAGCTGACACCTGAGCAAAGGCAAGCTGTGGCTTTCTGATCACATGGTTAATTTACCACTGTCCTCAGCTGGGGCACAGGGTGGAGGTCGTAAGCCTAGGAACCTCCTGACCAGTTCTTTGGGGAAGGAAAGAAAGATCTAGAATTAAGCAAGGACCATGACAGATGGTTTGTTCATATATAGCAGCTCCCTGAACCACACAGCCATCAGGCTCTACAGAGTGAAGCCATGAACTGTGGGTGGCCTGTTGGATGCATGCCCTTTTATGGTTTTGGTTTAGAGACAGGGTCTCTTTGTAGAGCAGGCTGGCCTCAAATTTTCAATGATCCTGCTGCTTCTGCCTCCTCATGCCCCATTACAGGCACGCCAGAGATGGTTTAGGGATGTTTTCAATGACTAGTACTAAAACATTTTTTCAAACCACAGCAAGCAAAACATTTTCAAGTAACTCAAACAGGCCAGCTGCCATTGACCCAGCCTTTGCAAGAAGTACTCGCTATATCTATTTCTTCAAAGTTTCCCAACAACCTTATCTCAAACTCCTTACTAGACATGACAAAAGAAAAACAAACAAACCAATCAACAAACAAAAATGGAGGCTCAGAGAGGTGCTATGCTCGACCTATCATCCAGCCCGAAAGAGCCAAGTCCTGAACAGCCTTCCCTAAACTCCCTCCAGTTTCAGGTTCTCAAGAAAGAACTATTTTCTCCATCTCCCAGCTTTCTCCTTCCGTCTCACTTCTTTTATCCAGGATCTCTCTCGTGTAAGGCTGGCCCATCCCTGAATCACTCACATGCCTTCTGCATCATTTTGTAAAAACTTCAAGTTTTGTTTTTTTTTTTTTTTTTTTTTTTAAATCACAGAGGTGATATAAGGTACAGCAGAATATAGAAGAAGAAAATGAAAACCCTCAAGGAGCTGGGTTGTGACCACTCAGGGAAGACCATTCCTGTGTGGCCCTCTCCTCCTGCCTGTTTCTGTTTCCTCCTACCCCCGGCTCCTGTCCTCCACCACTGCAAGCTGGGCTCTGGTTCATCGGGGGGCTGCAGGTGTGGGGATGGGAGGGCCCACTTAGTCCACTCACCATGTGGTCGGGCCCGGTAGCTCCTGCTGGCTGGGGCTCCCTGCATTCTTTCTTCAAGTATTTGTAGCTCAGGAGGTTGTACCAGCGTGTTGACCTCTCCCCAGACCGGCAGACCTCAGCCAGGCTGATCTGGGCACCTCCCTGTTGGGGCAAACAGAGAGAAGAGTATAAATATGTCAGCTAATGGAGACAATATGGAAAACAGCAGTTCCCACGAGAGAGGGGTGGAGCTTCCTAACAGGGTTTCACTACGTTGCCCCGGCTGGTCTCAAGGGAACTTAAGCCATTCATGTAGCTGGGACTAGGTGCATGTCACCACACCTATTTATACACCCTACCCCCTTCTCTTTTTAAGGTAATTTTGCAGGTTGACCCTGAATTCACTACATCACCCACGCTAGTCCTGAACTCAGCTTCTTGAGTGCTAATTTTACAGCCATTTTGCCTCCATGTTCAGCTTCAATGAATGTATATATCTAGTGTCTTCTGACACAGGTCTTCATGCGGCCGAGGCTGGCCTCAAACTTGCGGTGCAGGTGAGGATGACTTTGAACTTCTGATCCTTCTATCTCTACCTCCCTAGTGTTGGGTTTATAGATGTGTGCTACCACGCTCACGCTGGCCCGTTTCTAAAAACTGGGTTATTTTGGATTTTGATTGACGATACTTCTCCTGCACTAAACTGGGTCAGGTTCTGGGTTGAGCACTATGGACAATAGGGTCCCTACATAGTTCCACTTTCCAGCAGCTAAGAGTCCCAAGGAGCATAACACTGAACAAGCAATTACAAGAGAAGTTGCTTTTACATTCCTTATGGGAGGAATTTGCCAACGCTTAGCAAAAATATGGATGCATTTTACCCTGTGGCTTGGGAATCACATGTGTAGGCATCCATCCTGTAGACCCAAGTACAAAAAGACCAATCCATTGGAGCCTTCATTTTGTTTTTTTAATAGTACAATAAGTTGCTATGTAGTTGAGACTGAGACTGGCCTTGAATTACTAATCCTCCTGACCTTAACTTTCTGGGATTATAGGTGCACATACAGATGCAAAAATGACACACACACACACACACACACACACACACACACACACACACACGCGCGCGCGCACAGGTATATTTGCACTATGTCTGAGGTACAAAGGTAGATGATCGATCATGTGTTCAATAAGAAATAACAGGCAGATATGGAATAAACAAATCCAAATGGCTACCAATATGAGGTACATGGTAGGATTGGGGTTGATGTCAGAGTGGCAGTTTTTTGTGCACATTTTTTTTGAAGCATAGAAACGCACTCCCTAAGTCAAAAATGAAGCGCAACAGACTAATCTACCTCACCAAGAAGGGAGCTGTTCAAGTAGTCTCCTCCAGCCCAGCCCCAGCAGGAAGCCCTGCAGGCTGACCTTACTCATGCCTTAGGCATTGAGGTGTCTCACCCAGTCCTCTTCTGAAGAGCTCAGGACAGGTTTGGGGTTCAACTCAGCCACTTTCCCCTTGGTCTGCACATACCAGTGGCTGGGTCAACGAACGGCAGGTGTATCAGAGGTGTGTCAGTTTGTAAATCGGGCCTCTAGCTGGGGAGGGCTCAGCTGAGGGAGGGGCTCGTCAACCCACCTGAGAGCCTGACTTCTACTTTCTCCTTCTCCAGGATGGGTATCTCCAATGCCAATCTGAATCTAAACTGCTCCAAAACCCAAAACTATTCGAGCAGCAGCAGGATGCCACAAGTGAAAAATGCCATGCCATTCCTTTTTCTCATGCACAAAGTTACTTAACATAGTCTATAATTACCTTCAGGCTAGGAATACAAGGTGTATCTGAAACAAACAAATTTCCTATTTAGACTCGAATTCCAGCTCCATCGTATCTCATTATATATGCAAATATTCTAAACCAGTCAAACAAAAAACCAAAACCCCCGAACAAACAAACCACCCCCCTGAGATCTGAAATAGTTCTGGTCAGGTATTTCTGACAGGGATATCCAACCTAAAACAGGAGGTACAGATCATGGCGCAGACTGCTAAGCCTGGGTGGGTGACTAACAGAACTAACACTCTGGGAGAATAGTGTCGAGCAGGGAGAGGAAGTCAGCACGTCCTGACACTTCACTGTTTTGACACCAGCTTCCCCACCAGGGGAATGAGGAGACTTAGCTGCTATATGCAGGGCTGGGGGGTGAGGTATTGTCAATTCAGGAATTAAGTGGCTGGCATGCTCCAGGCACCAGAATAAATGTAAGTATATACAAGAATATGTATATTACGCCTTTATTCATTCAACAAGTATTCCCTGCAGCCAGAGAAACATCTAGAACACGATTCCTCCCCAAGGGGATGACAGTTTCCTGGGGAGACATACCAACATACTGGATATTGCAGTTCAGAACATGACAGGCTGTGTTTGAGGTACAGGCTGCGGAGGGATCATGAGAACGGTTTGGAAGCATGACACCTTCATCAGGTTATTATTAATGGCAACAAGATGCACTGCCTGCCGGCACAGGCGCCCAGGTAGGACTATCATTCATCTTCACCAACGAGAAGCATTTGGAGGGCATTTACTCATGCATGGATTCAACAGACACGATTTACCGAACAGCCTCTAAGCACGGAAGTGCACAAGTCGGGGAGCGAACTGTCCAAGGAGCCAGGGTATGGGGGGTGAGGGGCATCCAGGGTCTGTGGGAAAACAGTGATGAATGGTAACTTTCAAAGGATGCCGCACAGCACCGCTCAGGTGTAGTTTCTGTCCGGTCCCACAGGTGGGGGTGGGGCTCACATCGGCAGGGCTAGGCTTTGCCAAGTTAGTGACACCAAGTGAAAAAAGGAACAAGGGAGCTATTGTGACAGCCGGTGCTGGGGTCTGCCCCGGCAGGACCCGAGCTGAGTGACACTGGCCTTAGTGGCTGGGTGGCGCAAGTGTGATGCCACACTCACCCAGGTGGTAATATTGCTGTTGACAGTCTTAGGGAAGGCAGGCCATGTATTGCCCTAAGCCCTGCCTGAGGTCTGGGAAGGTGAGATCCTTTAGCCACCCCGGAGTGTAACACAGTCTAACTGGAACGTGTGAAGAAGGTGAAAGTGTCCAAATCCATGTTGGTCCTTGGTTATTTCCCTGGATGAATTGGGCAGGTAACTTAGCCTTTTGGGGGCCTTGCTCAGTCTCTAAAATGAAGATCACCCACACACCTCTTCCTGAAGCTGTGCTGAAGGTTACATAAGGAGCTCTTGGCCCCATGGTGAACACACACACACACACACACACACACACACACACACACACACACACACACGCTGCTTATACGGCTGACTAAATGGCTTAAAACAGGCTGGGGATTCCACAGCCCCGGCAAGACGCTCCGGGTGGGAGTAGAGAAGCCCTTTCCTTCCCCTGTCTCACGGCTGGTCCTCCTCCAGCCACTCAAACCCACATTTCAAGTTCCCAAAGTAGCCGGGCAAGGAGGTTTCCCATTGGTCACGGACAGCAATGAGCCACTGTAAGATGAGTGGGGTGGGTTTTTTTTTTGGCTGTTGCCATGGCAACCAGCAATGGCCAGACTTCAATTAGGAAGGTAGAATAAAAGGCACCCACTTAGGAGAAGAAAACAGGATTTAGTCTCTTCCCAGAGCTGAGGCAAAGCATCACCAGAGGAGCCTGGGTCTGGAAATGCTTTCCTTCAGTGTCTACCATGTTCTCTGGACCTTTTTAAAAAAAAAAAATTTTTTTTTGTCTCATCTGTGGCCTCTAGGGAGCCCTAAGCTAGCAAAGAAAGGACACTGAGGGGCTTCAATGAATGCCCTGCAGACAAGGGGTCCGGATACACAGCTCTGCCACTGTGTAACTGTGCGACCCAAAGCAAAATCTTCATCTCTGTGACTCAGTTTCCTACTGGTGCAAAGTACCTATTTTATAAGATGAGTGACATCAATGGGGAGAATGCTTGTCAGGGACCTCATTTAGTGTCTGTCAGAAAATGTCATCCAACTGGCATTTACTGTTGCATTTGTGTCCATGGTAACATCACCGTAAGAGGTGGGGTTTCTGTCATGGGCTGAGCAGAAAAGTGACTGACTGACGCTTATGTCCACTGGACACTTAGCCAGTGTGGAGACTCCGTCATTCTGTGTCTGTGTTACACAAAGTGTGACCTGGGTTGTTAGCATCCTCAAGCCCTGGGAACATGTTAAAAATGCAGATTCTCCAATTTGCTGAATCTCCATCCACCAGAGTGCACCAAGCAACTCACAACACCTACCCATGTGCACAAAGTCTGGGCAGCATGGCAGTAGGTTGGCAATAAGAGCCGCATTACAGATTTAGGAATGGAGACTGGGCATTGGAGACTCTCAGGGGGCAAGGCTGGGAAGGGCTAGCCTGGTGACTTGTCCTTATATCCTGAGGATGCAGTCCCCAAAATCCCCAGCAGAAAGGATTCTCCATCACAAGCAGACCCAAGTGAAGCTAGACAGCTAAGTGTCTCTCACTCTGGGCGAAGACCCATGGCTGCCACCAGAAGAAAAACCAGCCTGCAGGGGAGGCAGCAATTGCCATGGTTACTTTCTCAGCTTCCAGACATGAATGCAGGGAGAAAGCTCAGTGCCATGGACAAATCCCCCGGCCTATCCTCTACATGAGCTCCACATTTTATTCGGTCACTTGAACCCATCCACTTCCAACACAGCCCACACCACAGGCTATGTGTGTGTGTTAGCGGCCAATGTTTGCCCCTTGTATAGGGAGGGGCTCTCTCACCAGGTCTCCAGTGCCCAACACAGGCACAGCCACCTAATGGGCTCCCAGCAGAGACCAGGCTGAGCAGAGCTCTCTTTTAACTCGAAATCCCACATTGCTTTAAAGACACTGGAGCTGTCATTTAAACGCTCAGAGATGGCATCAGAGGTAAGAAAGCCTTTCATTTCGTTCAGTTCATTTGTATCCCAGAAGCCCCCGGGGAGGGGTTACTCAAGGTTGAGCAACCTCGCTCTGCCTGTCTTTAAGGGCATGGCTTTCACAGGGCCAACGTCGCATCTCCAGTCCCACCTCGCGCCAATGCAGAGAGGAGGAGGAAGCCGGAGGAGCAGGATAGGTCCCGTTAACTGAGAACCCGTGTCAGACACACCCGTAGGTGCTTTGTGTGCGGGCTCATCAGCCTCGGCCATCAGGAGGCATTGTAGACAAAGAAGGTGAAAAGAGGAGGTGTGAAGGAGCTCGCCCCTGGCCACTCAGCTGGACCTCAAGTGGTAAAGGTGGGATAAAAGGGCAGGCTGTCTTTACTCCTTCCTGCTTCTTGTCTGACCTCTAATGCTGCACTGTGAGGCTGAGGCGGGTGGCATGCCCTTCCATGTTACTCCTCTCACACTAGGGACTCCCGCACACCACAAGTCCGAGACCACTATTGTCTGTGGAGGCATCTCTGCCTGAAATCCAGAACGAATACGACACATACCCCAACCTGTATCACTTTATCCCCTAAGGACCGAAGGCCAGGTGGACAGACAGACAGACAAAGACTCAGCCCTCACCAGGCACTCCTCTGTATGGCTCCTGTCAGTAGTACAGACATCTACTCGTAAGGTCTTCTGGTGAAGGGCTGGGTAGGACATGGACACCCAGAATGCCTCGTTGAACACGAGGGTATCTGCAGAGTCCAGAGGTCGGGTTCTGAACAGGCAGGTGCTGCTTTCAGAGCAAGGCAGGATGGCTACTCGAATGTTCCTAGGGGGAGACAGAACCGTCAGAGAGCTGGGTCAGCTGTCTGGGACTAACATAACTGCAGCAATCCCCAGGGAGACAGCTGTGAAGGAGAGAACGCAGAATGTCTTATGTGAGGGATTCAGGAAGGGCTTTGGGGTACCAACTGCTCTTCCTGCCATGGGTCTCCAAATTCTTAAGTCTCAAAGGTTGTGGAGGCCGAGGCAAACTGGGTGCAAACTTTGATAGGCAGCAGTTCACTAGCACTGAGCAATGGTGGGAACAGGGGCGCTGGTGTGCTGAAGGCAAATGCTCTAATCTCTGCAGGCAGGAGTTTGACAATTCTGTTTTGTGTGTACATGTAAGTGGAGGTCAGAGGTGAACCTTATGTGTCAGTCCTCATATGCCATCTACCTCGTTTTTTTAAGACAGAGTCTCTCATTGGCTTGGAGCTTGCAAATAGGCAAGGCTGGCTGTCTACTAAGCCCCAGGGATTTGCCTATCTATGCCCCCCCCCCCCCGCCCCATTTCTGGTCCTGGCATTGTTTGAGGGGCAGAAATGAGACAGCCTAGAGCTCTGGTCTAGCCTTCCTTGGGTTTTTGTCAGCTTTCTCTCCCCCTCCCCCATCCTATCCCAGGACACTGGCTGAGTAGAGCAATGGCTGTCTGCAGACCTTATGGTCTAGTTATGGGAGGAAATGTATAGGTGGATGAATGCAATCTAACACAAGCCCGGTCTACAGCAAGGATGCATGCAGACGGTGCAGATGCTTGTCATCCTAGCAATCTCCAGGTCACACACTGGTCACATCCTTCCTAGAGAAGCACACGGACTGGTGGTGTTGAGTGGAGAACCATAGATTCGTTTCTGCATGGAGAAGATAACAGGGACCTGACCGTTCTCATGAAGTCACAGCCCAGGAGATTTCCAGGAAGGCCCAACTTGCCCAGCATTCCTCGAGCAGCAGGTGGTGGGCATCCAGGCTGTACCAGGAAGTGGGGAAGCTATCTACAGTGCCACTCCAAAGCTGGTAGGTGTGCCATTGTGGGCGTGTGCACACAGGCAGCATGTGTGTGCATACTATTATTTAATAATACCTGCAGCGGTATTTGGAGTTAGAGCAGGACACAGCCAAAGAGCTTCCCCAGGGAGAAGCGCAGCAGGTGAGGGGGATCTACAAATGCAGGGCTCCATACTCACACTTTCTGGTCTGGTTGCAGTAACAGAGCAGAGAGGTTACTCAGCTGGATTACTAATATTGCAAATTGCCTGTTCTTCTCATCATACCTGAAACGAAGGGGCGGGAAGAACATCAATCAGCAAATAATTTATTTCCTTCCTTCCTCCCTCCCTCCCCTTCCCCGCTTTTATCTTTCAAACAGAGTCTCACTGTATATCCCTGACTAGCCTACGTAGATCAGGCTGGCCTTGAACTCACAGAGATCCTTCTGCCTCTGATTTCCCAGTGCCGGGATTAAGGGTGTGTGCCACCAGGCCCAACATTTTTTTTTTCCGTATGTCAGGGCTGCTGGCTGCTGTGAAGGGTGGTGAGCTGAACAGCACTCATCCTCAGGGTTATTGCTATGACCAGATACAGGTCCAGAACTGGCAGTCATCTGCATTTTATTTGTTTGTCTGGTTATTCACTGAGATAAAGTCTTGCTATACAGCCTTGGCTGGCCTGGAACTTACTGCATAGACCAGGATAGCTTCAAACCCATAGAGATTCACCTGTCTCTGACTCCAAAGTGCTGGGATTAAAGATGTGTACCACCTTGCTTGGCTTATTTTTATTTTATTATTATTATTTTTTTTTTTGGGTGTTTTCGAGACAGGGTCTCTCTGTGTAGCTTTGTGCCTTTCCTGGATCTCGCTCTGTAGACCAGGCTGGCCTCGAACTCACAGAGATCTGCCTGCCTCTGCCTCCCAAGTGCTGGGATTAAAGGCATGCGCCACCACCGCCCAGCTGCTTATTTTTATTTTAAAGATTTATATATTTTTAATTATATGTACTTACGTGTGTCTGTATGAAGGGAGATATAGTACCTGCAGAAACCAGGAGCATCATTCTCCTAGAGCTAGAGTTACAGATGTTGTGACCCTCCTGTATATGCTGGGAACTAAACTCAAGTTCTCTATAAGGGCAGCTTAACTGATGACTCTTAACCACTGGGTCATCTCTCCAGCCTCATTTATTTTTTCTAAGTTTTAAATGTTATTTTATTTATTATTATTATTATTATTATTATTATTATTATTATTATAAGAGAGAGTAAGTGAGTATGAGTACAGGTGTGCACATGGCATAGGGCATGTACGGAGGTCAGAGGACAGCGTTTGGAAGTCAGCTGTCTGTCCCCACTGTGGTTCTGGGGACTGAACTCAGGCTTTTGTGGAAAGCGCTTTTCCTGGGTAAGTCATCCAACCGCTCCACTCACTCCAGTTTTTAAAGAGGTACCAGAAGTTAGTGTGAAATTTTCTGATGTTCATTTTTTTTGCATAAGAAAACATGGAAGCCATCTCTCAAGAAGAGAAAGCCAGCAGCAACAACTGTGCCTGGGCTGTGGTCTCCAGGGTCAGTGACCCTGAGTAAGGATTACTGGAACCTGGATAGGGGTGGAAAGGCAACCACCAGAAGAGTAGATACTACCCAAGCAGAAAGCTGATGTCCTCCGCCACTGTCCAGATCAGTACCAGACTCAAGGGTCATAAGAGACTTGGCATTCCTCATCTATGGCGAAGGAACCAGGAGCCCTCTACTGAGGTACCCACCAAGCCCAGCGGGTCTGCCGTCTTCCGAGGATAGCCATGAAAGCACAATATCGTCAATGAAGAAGAGGCCCTATATAAATCCTCCCTCTGTCCCTGTCCCCTGCATCACTTACTTCAGGGCAATTTGAACCCGAGTGGCTCCCACGGCTTCCGACTCTTCACTGTCGAATGTAGCAGCTTCGGAAGTGCCCAGTCTACAAGACACCAGGGGAAGGGGTTAGCATCCCCATACCTGTCTACAAACGAAGGCGTTTTCTGGACTCAGGGTTCTGGCTATGAGACTAGATAGCTGGCTGTGTGCTCAGTGCGTCTCTGGACCCTCATTTTCCGAGGTGCTTGGGACCCCTCTCTAGAATGTTCTTCCTTTCTCTAACATCTATTTCCCTGGCATACACTTTGCAATTGTCACCCCGGAACCCACATTTGCCCTAGGAGCCTTGGATACCCCCTCCTCCATCTTTGCTGCCTGCATGTTGGGCGTAGCTCCAAAAGGGACTGCCAGGGGAAAGGCTAGGTCACTGAAAATGCCCTTCCGCGGCCCCACCACATCCTGTGGAGCATGGGCTTGAACATCCAGAGCTCACAGACTCCCCAAGAACAGGACAACACCCGGGGACCCACCTCTGCGCGGAAGCCTCATACACGCCACTGTCCCCAGCCACTGACTCATCGGACACTGCAGCAGATACACAGGCCACTTTCAGGCCACACCCTGGGGCTACACCTGCAGCTGTATGAGGCAGGAGAAGATGAAAGAAGAAAAATGTCAAGTTTGGAAATTCTGATCCACTTTCCTGGTGGTCCCAGTGAACTCCAATACCTCTGAAAACTCAAGAAACGTCCTTCTCAACTTGAGACAAGGGAAGGGGTCATATGTGATTTCATGTCTGTGATGGCTAATCTTGGTTGTCAATTTGACCACATCTGGAATTAACTAAAACCCAAATGGCTGGGCACACCTGTAAGGGATTAATATTATTATTATTAATTAAATTATTTGATGAGGAAAGATACACTTTTAATCCAGATCTTGGAGGTGGGGAGATGCACCTTTAATCTGGACCACACCTTCTGCTGGCGGTGTATATAAAAGAAATGGAAGAAGGAAGCTTACTCTCTCTTTGCCTGTTTGTTCTTGCTTTTGTAGGCAAGTTCATTCTTCCTCTGGCATTAGAGCCTACTTATTTGGGAATCTGGGGTAGACTGAAGACCAGCTGAGACAACCAGCCTCATGGACTGAACAACTATTGGATTCTGGGACCTTTGGTTCATAGGCAGCCATTGTTGGATTAGCTGGACCACAGCCTGTAAGTCTTCTAATAAATCCCCTTTCTCTCTATACATACATTCATACACACACACACACACACACACACACACACACACACACATACATATGTACACACACATAGATCTAGGGGATCTGCCTCCCTCTTCTGACCTTCAAAGGTATAGGCACAAATATGGTGTATGTAAATACAAGCAGGCTAAACATAAAATAAAATATAAAAGCTCCAAACTCCTGATCTTTCTGCCTAAGCCTCCTGCGTGCTAAGATTGATTACAAGCCAGAGTCACCGTGCTCAGAGAATAGTATTGTTTTCTAGGTCCTCCCTACATACCTGGGACAAATTAACAGCCCTTTGCTTCTTAAAAGAAAGCAAGGGAAGATTCATCCATAGTCAGCTCCTCCTCCTCTCCCTCACCCTCTCCTCAGCAGAAGTCTCTGGCTGGGGTCATAACGGGGCTCTTGGCATGTGGTACACATTTCCTTCATGCCCAAGTAATGGGCACCTGTGGTGTACAGGACCCACTGCCAGGTCCTGAACTACAAAGGGGAAGAAATCACATCTTGCCATCCGTGAAGGCTAGTTCCAGGTATTTGACCCTACAGCCAAATACTCCTAAGCACTGATGCCTGCCAGGCCCTGGGGCAGATGGAGTCGACCACCCAGGGGCTTGATCTGTGGTGCTCAGAGACTGGGGTTTTGGCAGGCCAGTGGTGAGGAGAGCCTGGGACACATCAGGTGCTGGAGATGAGGAAAAAGCTTTCCCAGCCTTATGCCACACCTGCCGAGCCCTGGGGGAGACTTCCCACCTTCAGCCCCACACATCCCCACCCTCTGCTAAACCACTTAAGGAGATTAATTTGTCTGCTGACTGAACGGCAGCACTAATCGCATAACCTGCTTAGTGGCTGAGCTCTGCCAGGCACTGCTCGCAGCAGGGGAGGTTGCTAGAGCCGGCGTGAAAGAAGCACATTGTCACCTCGTGCTATCTCTAGCCCTGGAGTCCCAAGACCACTGTTGGGAGGGGAGGGTCTCTTTCCAGGACCTGATTGGAGTCTGAATGTCCTGATGTGGCCCTGGATCCCGAACAAAGGCTTCTTAAGCCGAGGCAGAGGTTCTTTCTACCCCACACCCCCTTCTCTCTGGGGATCAATTTGCTGAGGCTTGCCACCTGGAGTAGGAGGAGGCTTGTTTTTATTTTTGTGTGAGAGAACTCAGCGAGATGCCCTTCCTGATGAGGGAACCCCAGGGATCTCTCTGCCCCTCTTTAAAGAAATGCCTGACACTCAGAGTCTTTAGTTAACTGAGAAGCCTCACCCCGCACCCCGCACCCCCCACCCTCATACACTGGATCCTAGGCATTGGCAATTCCCGGCACAGCAGCCACGCTACTGCTCATTCTAAAAAAAGACAATACACACTCCACAGAGGTATGAGGTTTAAATGGATAAACTTATGCAGCAGGACCTGAGCCTTGTATGCCTTGACCCAACACAAAAGCCAACACTGTTTATTGTTGCTAGGACACCGAGGGTGCAAGGTGGAGCCCACAAGTGAGCTTCAGGAGCACTCTACTGCGTCATGTCTGGGTGGGGCTAGCAAGTATCAGGACAGTCACACACGTGTGGGACACTGAACATCCAGGGATGGGGCTCTGGGATCAGAAAGACCTAGCTTCCAGGGCTAGCTGTGAGGGCAATCCCGGCCAATGGATGTTACCTCTTGGAACCTCAGCTTCCTTATCTATGAAATGGGCAGAGAAGAAACAACCCATGTTCTTTTCTTTTTTTTTTTTTTTAAATACAACACATCTCAGATAAGTGTGGAGAGCTGCAATTTATTCTGTGACAGCTGCTACAGTTTCCTTCTCATAAAACTAGACTGTCACTTCACCAGCAGCACCCAATCTGAAGGCTCCCAATTGAATCCTAACCAACTCCAGAATGTTCTTTTCGATTGCCTGAAGAAATGCAAATCATTCCCAGGCTTCCCAAGGTCACATGGGTCCTTGCTATAATGAGTATAAAATCCACATCCCACTACCAGGTCCTGTGTGATCAGCCCGGAGTTAGGTCCACTACTGTGATCCCAAAGATTTCGCTCCCCCACCCCTTTAAATTAAATTTATTATCACTGTGTGCATAGATGTGTACGTGTGCACGTGTGTGTGCCATGGTGCATGTGTGGAGGTCAGCGGACAACTCTGGGGAGTCAGCGCTCCTTTTACTGTGGGTTTAGGGTACTGAACTCAGGCTGTCAAGCTTGTGCAGCGAACGCCCTTACCCACTGACCAGCCCATGTTTTTTTTTGTATTTTGAGATAAGATCTTAAAGCTTCCAACCAAACTGGCCACACAGTGGAGGATGACTTTGTACTCTTAGTCCTCAAGAGTCTTCCTCCTAAATGCTGAGATTGTAGTTGAATGCTGCCACACCTTCTTACACTCCCCCCAACACACCCCTCCTCCATCTCATCAGTTAAGCCTCTATCCAGTCTGAACCTCCATCCAAAGGCTCTACCACATACCCTGCTGTGTTTACTTCACAAGCTTCTGTCTGGTACGTATCTAGTGGCTCCAGCTGAACCCAAGCTTTTCAAGAGCAGTGTTCATCTACACAGAACCTCAGCAACTAAGTTTGCCATACGACATATCTATGGAAAGCTTAGATGAATTAATCCATGTACAATCAATTAGCCCAGGATCATTTTACTAGGTACTAAATATCTGTTGAATGAAATCCACCACAACAAAACAAAACCCTAGCCTAGGACCTGGCACATTCTGCATTTGTCAGTATCTAACAATCAAATAAAGACCCAGCCATAGACAGTAGCCAGGAATTATCACAGGAATCTCCTGGCCTCCTGGTTCCAAATAAGGACACTGTACTCCTTACCTTGGCCCAATGGCTTGCCCTCAGGTCCTGGTTCCTCCAGCCGGTATCTCTCCCGGGCACTGCTGCCGAGGCTCAGCTCACAAAGAGTGGTACTCAGCTCTGTGTCTTCAAACTCCAGCGGTGTCAGAAAGGCATCTCCAGCCAGGAGGGAATCAGTGATGAGAGGGGAGCAGGGAGGGGATGGGGAGGAGAGAGAGGAGCGTGGTGACAGGGAGGTCATGGATTTTGGAGTGCCAGACAGGGAGCGCAAAGCCTGCAGGCGGCTGCCTCCCTCTGCCTTCTGTGTCTTGGCCACTTCGTCTTCATGGATGGTGGTGATGCAGCCTGAGGGCCGGAAGCCTGTGGCGCCCTCCAGGAGCAGCAGTTCCACTTTGCTCTGGAGCTCCGAGTCCAGCTGCTCGAATGGGTCGTAGTAGAGGTCAGTGAAGCTGGCTGAGGTGGAGGAGTCCAGGCTAGAGGCAGCCAGGGAGCCCCGGCTGGATGTGAGTGACCCAGGGCTGCTGCCTGAAGACAGTGACTGCATGCTGCTTGAGAGGCTGGGGACAGGGAAAGGAAGAAAGGAATGATGATGGAGTGAGGTAGCCACAGGGAACTCCCCCAGGCTCTGAAAACACTTCGGGTAATAATACGCCTCCGTCTTCCTAGCCTACTTGACAGCCTAAGCTGGACCAGGGACCCAATTTCACTAAGGAGAAAACAGAGATCCTGAGAAAGCCATGGACCCAAAGTAGCAGAGCTGGGCTGTGGACCCAAGTTCAGTCTCTTGCTGTGTGTGTCAGGCTGGCCTCAAACTTTCCATGCGCTTGTTTGGAGCTCTGAGTGATGGGATTATGGTTGGGAGCCGCACACCTGCCTTCCACACTTTCCTTCTATCCCTCTTTGCTACTGGTCACGTTGCATCGTTATTGAGATATTTTTGTTTGTTTTCTTTTATTGATTGATTGATTGAGATGGGGTCTCACTGTGTAGCTCTGGCAGGCCTAAAACTTGCTATGTGGACCAGGCTGGCCTTGAAATATTTCTTAATATCTTTCTTGAAATGAACTCCTACTTTTTTTTTTTTTTTTTTTTTGGATAGTCTTATGTCGCCTAGGCTGACCTCGAACTTACCATGTAGCTGAGGCTGGCCTTGCAGGTGTACACCATCACATTCAGCTCAATTCACCTTTTCCCCCCCAAAGATAGGGTCTCTCTATGTATTCCTGGCCGTTCTGGAGCTTGCTATGTAGACCAGGTTGGCCTCCGAGATCCACCTGCTTATACCTTCCAAGTGCTGGGATTAAAGGCATGTGACACCATGGCCAGCCTCACTTCACTTTTTTTTTTTTTTTTTTTTTGAGACAGGGTTTCTCCGTGTAGTTTTGGAGTCTGTCCTAGAACTCACTCTGTAGACCAGGAACTCACTCTGCTGGCCTTGAACTCAGAGAGATCTACATGGCTCTGCCGCCTGAGTGCTGGGATTAAAGGCGTGTGCCACCACCACCCGGCCACTTCACTTTTTTATGTTAAAATATTTAACTTAAAAGGAGGCCTTACATCCTAAATGTCAATTGCAAGGCAGTATCTATTGCTATAAGCAGGAAGAAACGACTTTTGTTGGGGATTAGGGGGGAGAAACTTAACAATATACTTCAGCCCTCCAGGCCTACTACATGCTGTAGATGTGGGTTGGCAGGCAGGAGTGATATGCCTTCAGACACGTGGGCATCTTCCTGGGGGCATCTCTTTGTGCATAGTCCCAAGGGATGAAAGACCACAGCCAGCCACCCTGGCCAAGCCCATATCTGCTAGAATAACCACCTTCTACGCTTCTCATAGTCAAGGAGGATCGGTGAAGGGCAGCATGGAGCTGGACCACCTCCTGGCCATCCCCATGGGATCAGTCACCACCCACCACTCACCTTTTCAGCTGAGAGTGCAGAGCGGCCACCTGCCGAGTGGCTTCCTCCAGTTCTCTCACCAGCTGATTCCTCTTGCTGCTCAACTTCAACCTGAAGGAAGAGAAGCCGTGAGGACGATGCCCCAAAGGGATACAGTGCTCCAGGTTCTTCCCCTCTCCATCTCCAAACGGAAAGCAAGGTCTGGGCCCTAATAGATGGACACGCCAACCCAAAGACACGTGCACAGGAACTGTAAAAGCATCTTACTAGGGTGTCGGGAAGAAATACAACCTCTTTATATATAAATTCTATAGTAATTGTGTTACCAGCTGCCACATATTACAGACTAAACTAGGAACCTGAACCCATTGCGCTGATTGAATTCATAATGTTACGTGCACGTGAAGATTGATTCTAACCGTTTCACAAATAAAGAAATTGAGGCCCCTAGTAAATTATGGAATTAATGGAAGAATTAGGATCCCAAAGTACCATTCCCTCCCTCTCCTCTTCCTGTCTCTCTCTTCCCTTCTTCTCCTCTCCCGCCCTCCCTCCTCCTTTTCATCAACTATTATTTGCTGAGTACCCAGGTCACACTAGATGCTGTCCCCGGCATCAGGGACATAGCCATAAGGGGAAAAAAAAAAACAAAACAACTCACTGCCACTCTTACAGAGCATGGAGGGTGGAAGACAACAGGCATCTAATTAATGCAGGGTGTGACAAGGTCCAGAAGAATTGAAAAGAACAGAGGAAGGGATCCGTAATTTAGACTTTGAGCAAATGGCTTCGTGGCCAAGATTTCTGGCACCTACCCTTGCCTGTGTCCTGGGTTCCCAGGCTCCCTTACAGTTGGCTGAGGCACACAAACAACTTCTAGACAATGGGATGTGAGCCAAAGCCATGTTTATCAGGCTGAAGTGTTTAAGGGAAGTGTCTTCCTCAGACTCTTCTGGCCTTAAAGGGGAGGTAAACAGGCTGTGGGCTCTTCAGTGAGATACTATATGGGGAAGAAATAAACTTCAGGAGTGTTTACCCACAGAGATTTGGGGCTATTTCTTGCAGCAGGTGGATCCCCTACTAATAAGGAAATTTAAGTGGCTCTGTAGATAGGAGTTGGGAAGGAAGTAATACTTTTTTCCTAGATGAAGTGGCTGAGATTCACTCTACTGTGGGGTCTCGATGATAAATGTCCAGGTGACTTCCTGCTACTCTCTGTCACCCTGCTGGAGAAGGAACTGACTGGTCCTTGCTCCCTGGACTCAGGAAGGTACCAAGAGCTCCGCCAATCCTGCCTGGGGCCTGAGGGCAAGGGCTGGTTTTCACACAAAATCCAACCAAACCAGGCTGTCTTTCTACCACAACAGCCAGGCCTCTAGCACATGAGACCAGAGGTGGCTTTAGACACAACTCACGAGCGCAGAGGGCACGCTGAGCTTGTTACTGGGTAAGTGAACCTGTGAAATGACTGACAAGACAGCCAGAGTAGTGAGCTGCCGCCGACGGGTAGGCTGACTGGCCTTGGCACAAGTCTTGGCCAACTCAATCTCTAGAGATTCCCTCCCAGATTCTTGCCTGGGGCTGAAGGGACCAGAGAGCAGGCTGGCAGATGGGGCCTGTAATGAACAAACCACAGAATTCTCAACGGAACGGATGAGGCTGTGCCACGTCCCATCGCTCTCTAAGAACAAAGCTCACAAAGGAGGAGAGGTCTGAGGTCAAGAAGTGGAGCTCATGGTGTCTACAGAGCAAGCCTGGGAGCAAACACAGGTCCCCCCTGGAGCCTGGGCGGGACTGTTGTCGGGCTGACCTGACTTCCTGAGCACGGCAAGGACAGCCACAGACAGTAACATGCAGGTGCTGCGGTCCTCTCCCAGCGGCAACAGGCTTAGCAGACCAGATGGCACATGAGTGATGTGCCCAGCACATGCTGGGAGGCCATGAATACATCAATTGTGGAAATAGGCAGAGGACCCAGGGGGTGGGGGCCTGAGTGGCCACAAGCTGTAGCTTGGCACCTGGGGTGCTGGTTAAAAATGCAATAGCCTGGGCTGACTGGTCCCCAAGGTGGGGCCATGGTGACCGCGATCTAACAAGCATCCTGTGTGACTGACTGCACACCAGCTCTGAGGCACGGCTGAAAGCGAGAGTGAGGGGCTGGTGAGATGGCTCAGAGGTTAACAGCACTGGCTGCTCTTCTAGAGGACCTGGGTTCAATTCCCAGCACCCACATGGCAGCTCACAACTGTCTCTAACTCCAGTTCCAGGGGATCTGCCACCCTCACATCAATGCACATTAAATTAAATTATTAAAAAAAAAAGTGAGAGTGAAGCGCAGGGATCATAAAGAATGCAAAGACAGAAGGAGAAAGAAAAGAGGGGGAGGGAAGGAGAAATGTTAAGAAAGGCACAGGGGCACTAAAGGAGAGAGGGAGAGAGAGAGAGAGAGAGAGAGAGAGAGAGAGAGAGAGAGAGAGAGAGAGAGAGAGAGAGACAGAGAGAGAGAGAGAGAGAGAGAGAGAGAGAGAGAGAGAGAGAGAGACAGAGAGAGAGAGAGAGAGAGACAGAGAGACAGAGAGACAGAGAGACAGAGAGAGACAGAGAGACAGAGAAAGAAAGTGGGCATCTAGAGGCCCAGCACTGAATACAGACAACAGGGATCAGAATCACACGGCTGGAGACTCATCAGTACTCTCCCCACCATCCCCACGGCTTCTCTCCTCAGACCCCTCTCAGGGCACACATGGCATCTTGCCCCTGGGCTCACTGCCTTCCTGACTGCTGCATTCCCCCAGCCTCTGTGTGGCTTCGTTCTTCCATCGGAGCTCCTGGACCTTTGAAAGATGGGGTTGAAAGCAGTACTGAAAGGCCCTCTGAATGGGCAGCTGCCTAAACGGAGTAAGGGCTTGAATCACAAGCTTGGAGGCTTCTAATCCCAGCTCTGTCACTGGGTGATGTCAAATGAGCCTCGATTTCCTCATCTGCAAAAGAGAGGTTGCTCTCCAGTTTCAGGACAGAACACAGGGTCTGGCACACAAGCCAGCACACCTGAGGGGTGCCTCAAGGAACTTCCAGTTCTAGCTTCAGGAAAGGAAAGCGTTCACAGCAGGGAGATATCTCAGTTCACAGTCCAGTCCAATGCCCGACTGCAGACTTCCGGTACTCGGGGCCTTTGCCTTCTTTTCTCTCTATGAGGCAAATGAAGCCCATATTGGTCAATAGTTTGCTCAGGTATCTCTTTTGACCAAGCAAAAGTCAAGTAGGGTTGAGATCAGTGTGTTCTCTCCAGCCAAAGGCTCTCAGGGACAGTCACCGGGTCTATTTACAGGTGAGTCCAGGTCCTGGCACAAAGGTCTGGTAAGTACCTGCCCAGGCCACCCATCCATTTATACTTTCAACAAACACTAAAGGCACAGGACATACTGACAGAACCCTTATCCCCAAAGGGTACAGTTCCAGGAAAAAAAAATCACCATAGTGCCTTCGGGCAAGTGCTTGAGCGCTATAAAACAGCAATTATTCAAGGTCTGCTGTTCTCCTTATACTAAGATGGTGATGGGTCAGAGCTGGCCAGCCATTCCTGCTAGCAGAGGACAGAAGGCAAGGGGAGAGATTTTTGGATGTCCCAGTTAGTAGTTCTGAGAATGTGCTTGGCCAGGAAAGATTGGCCCAGTTAGCAATCATGGATTCTTTGAGGTCCCAGGGGACAGGGCAGGGCCTGGACAACCATCCGACACTAGTGAACACAGAGCTTACTCAGTCACTAGGATGCTGTGGCAAGCTGGGTGCTTTAGAGGTTAGGGGCTACAGGGCTGTGTCTATGCAGAGCACACACAGGCACCAGACTGCTTCTCCTAAGGCAACGTACATGTTCTGCTGCTTTACAAACTAGGCTTATACCTGGCGTGGCTGGGAAAATGGATCCCCTCACTAATTCCTGCTCCCGAACAATTACACACATTCGAAAATCACAGTGTGGGTGTGTGGGTGTGTATATGCTGGTACAAATATTATTAAATCTTAAAAAAAGAATGAAATACTGTCATTTGGAGTAAGATAGATGGATCTGGAAGATGTTCTGCTAAATGAAATAAACTGGGTACAGATAAACACTGCATGTTCTCATTTTAGAAGCTACAAAAATCAATCTCATAGGAACAGGGAAGAACCAGGGTCACTGGGAAGGCTAGAGGGAGGTCAGATAATGAATCCCGAAACACATTCACATGGGAGAAATTAGTTCTGGTGTTCCATATTGCACTGGACAGCTTATTTCAAAACAGGAAGAAGAATCTGAAAGCTCCTAAAACAGAAATGATAAATGTTGACAACAGAAATGCCAATTATCCTGGGGTGGTCATTATTCAAGGTGGACATATGCTGAAAAATCATCCTGCTTTGTAAATATTTACAGGCACTATTCATGTTAATATAAAAAATGAAAATGAAGAATCGCTAGCTTTAGTCCTGCACTCCTTCAGGGGTAGGCGGGGAGATGTTGCTCAGAATCTGCTATAGACAAAATGAAAATAACCGGAAGAGACTCGCAGGTTATTAGAAGAGTGTTTCCACTCTCCCTCCTCCCTGCTGTGTTCCCATTCTCTCTCACACACATGCACACTCACTCTCCCCCCTCCCTGCTGTGTTGTCAGTCTCTCTCTCTCTCTCTCTCTCTCACACACACACACACACACACACACACACACACACACACACGCACACTCTCCTGCAACAGACAATCTATTTCCTGTGGTCCTAGAAGCTGGAAGGTCTGAGGTCAAGCGTCTAGCAGATTTGGTTGCCGGGGAGGAGTCCCTCTGTGACCGTGGCGGTTTGGATGAGAAAGTCCTCCATAGGCTCATTTATCTGGATATTTGGTTCCCCACTGGTAGAGCTGTTTGGGGACATTGAGGAGGTGTGGCCTCACTAGAGGAAGTACCTCACTGGGGACAGGATTTGGGAGCTCCAGGCCTGGCCCTCTTGTAGTTTGCTCCCTCCACTTTCTGCTTGTGTTTCAAGATGCGAGCCCTCCCTCGGCTTGCTGCCCCAGCCACTGGCCATGCTCCCCTGCCAGGATCAACTCCAACCCTCTTGAACCGTCAGCCAAAATAAACTCTTGCTTCTTTAAGTTGCCTTGGCCACACTGCTTCCTCACAGCAACAGAAGGGTAGCCAGTACACTGATTCACTGACAGCGGCCTTCTCACTCTGACCTCAAATAACAGTCATCTTAACTTCTGCACGCTCCAGATCGCCACACATGCAGCTGCCATGCTACAGGGCAGCCTTTAAAGAATGAATGATAGCCAGAATGAATGAGTGAGTGGATGGATGGATGGATGGATGGATGGATGGGTGAATGTTTGGGGACTAGAAGACCTCCTCTAAACACAACTCTCTACTTGGTAATGTGGGAGTAGGGGTTGCAAGGAGCACCAAAGGAAATACAAAGAGTCTAAAACAGGTCTCAGCATCACAGATGAAGGTGGCTCACAGTCTTCTTTACGGTTTACATTGTCAGTATTTGAAAATTAAAAATCCAAGTGATAACCTCTTGAAGTTCACTGTGGTGCACAGCTCAGTAGTAGAGCACTTGCCTAGTGTGTGTGAGGCCCTGGGTTGCATCCCCAAGCACTACAAAAAAAAAAAATACAAGGACCACAGGCAGTACAGAGCCCATTGTCTTGCTTGCGGGATCCAGGAGATGGTGCCCACTTTAGACAAGCAAGGGTCAGTGCCCTCTAGACTGATAGGTCTACAGCTAGGTGGGCATCAAGCATTTCCACCATCTTCTTGGCCTGTAAACATCCCAGTCAGCAAGCCCTGTGTATACCACTGGCCTTCAAATGTCAACCCCTCAGGATGTGCTGAAACTAGAGAAAAAAAAAATAGCAGCATATCCTGGATATGACTCCAGATACCTCCATGGACAAGAAAGCATTCAGATGTTCAAGACTGCATACAAATAAAATAGTATCTGTACACATATTCTCCTGTATGATTTATTATTATTATTATTAGTGTGTGTGTGTGTGTGTGTGTGTGTGTGTGTGTGTGTGTGTACACTTGTGCCCAATTTTTCCTCTCCTTCCACCCTGTAGGTCCTGGGGACTGAACTCAGGTTGTCAGACTTGGTGGCAATCACCTTTATCTACTGAGTTCTCTCACCTGCCCTCCTTTAGGCCTTAAATCATCTCTATATCATCCTAACACAATGTAAGCATTAATTTTTTTGTTTTTCCCCGAGACAGGGTTTCTCTGTGTAGCTTGGGTGCCTGTCCTGGATCTCGCTCTGTAGACCAGGCTGGCTGGCCTCGAACTCACAGAGATTCGCCCGCCTCTGTCTCCTGAGTGCTGGGATTAAAGGCGTGCACCACTACCGCCCGGCTCTTATTAATTTTTAATCTACTCTTCCAACATTTTCAATCTGTGATTGGTTTCTAGATATGGAACCCATGGGTACCAAGGGCTGACTGTCTAACAGAAGAGAGAAAACATCGTAGGACATCCCCTGCCCCAAACACCCACACCGTGATTTCCAAATGTGTGTATGTGTTTGGGAGCAGGAATAAGCAAGGGGATTCATTTTTCCCCACGATACCAGGTACAAGCCTAGTCTGTAAAGCAGAAAGGCTCACTGTATGAAACCTGTGGATTTGCCATCACATAAGAGACCAAGAGTCACTGTTACAACACTGGAATACTGTCCTGGGAGATCAAGTGCTATGGGGCTTAGCTTCAACGAGCAGACACCCTTCTGAGAGCTTCCCGTGTGAAGTACCAGAGTCCTGGTGCACAGGAATGTAATAAGTCATCATTTCTGAGGTGGCACTCTGGAAGGCTAATATCACGAAATGAGGGTGCTCACCAGGTTGCTCAGGTACCCCACCACGACCCCTTACTCCTGGCTCTTGCTGGGCTGTCGGATCAGACTGGCATGCTTTCCTTTTTCCCTGGGTCCATGGGACACATCTCTTCACCCCAGACCCACCTCTCTGTCAGCGCCTTGCTCTGAGTGTCCCGGGCTGCCTGCAGGTCCTTCTCCAGTCGTCTCCGGGCCATCTCCAGCTGCTCCACCTCTCCCTGGGTCCATTTCCGGGGGCTGATGAAACGCATCTCCTTCAGCAACTCCTCCTTCTCATTGATGAGGATCAGTCGGTCCCTCTCTGAGTCTAGCACCCCAGGCCAGGCCTCACTGTCAAGTTTGGCCAGCTGGATTTTGAGGTTGGCGATCCTAGGAGTTGGGAAGGTGAGTATGACAGATGAACAATGGCGTTATAGGAACTGGGAAACAGGTGGTTTTTCTAAAAACATGAAGTACCAGGATCTAGGACACCCTCAGAACAGACTTGGACAGTTGCTGCTTTCTTTTTGATCAGGTCCCAGCCTGGTGCAGTAGAGACTGGACACCATGGCAGACAACAGCTTCTTACCATGAGCTCTGGGACACTCTGAATGAGGTGCTCATATCTCTGAAGAGAATTATAAGATCTCCCTCCTGGAGTGGTGGCTGAAGGTTTTGTACACACACACACACACACACACACACACACACACACGCTCAAAGCATAGTATTTGGCATACAGTAAGACCTCAATCAATGTTTCTATGCTACTGCTGTCCCTGGTTGGACCACTAATCAGTTAGGTAACACTGGGAAAATGCCCTTAGCCTTAGAGACGAGGGAAGCAATGATTTATCCTCCAGAGTGGATATGAAAACCAGTGGTGACGTATGCAGTGTGCTGTGTATGAATGGTGCCGAGTCATCAGCAAGGGGAATCACTGGGCTGTTGGCTACCTGTATGCTCTCAGTTCTGAGTGTGGTAATGGTACTGTGAGAACAGTCATGAAGTTGAGATTCAGAGACCCTGAGGTAGGAGTTTTGGCCTTGACTTTTATGATGGAAAGAATCATTTCTTGGGGGAAAAAATCATTTGAGGGGCTGGGGATACTTGGAGGCTCTTTGCTTTCACATACACAAGGCCTTGGGTTCGATTCCCATGAGCAACAATAAAAATCATTTTGGTATCATAGCTTCTAGCACAATACCTGGAACTGTAGGCACTTATTGAACGTTAAGGAAAGCAGTCAGTATCCCTGAATCTTAACTTTTCTAAGACCCAGCATCCTTAGCTGTAAGGCAGAGACAATGTTGGTAACCGAAGAGCCCATGAGCCCCACATGAAAAATTTGTCAAAAGAATTCTATACATTGCCAAGCGTTCTACAGACATTGGATACCATTCTTGTGTGAGTATTGCTATAAACCTCCAAAAGCAACCGCACCACTATCTTTTAGGGTCTGGCCTCTGCAAAATGCTTTGAGGTCTTGGGGCCTAGTGTTACTGAATCCCTAAGGGGCAGACACAAAAGACTTATTGATCTCATTGGACACCAATGGCTCACTGAAGATCAATAATCACCACACGTGGCCAGTCCTTGTTGTGAGCCAGACCTCTGGACTTGACATTTCAACTCACTTACATGAAATGTGGCCAAACTTTCTTTACCAAATAGTGTTGGATTTGAGATGCCTTTGTGATATGTAGCCAAAGTTTTATATAGAGAAACCCATCTAGCTCTTTCTCCAACCAAGGGAGGATCCTAGCAGGAATTCTGAGTTAATTATTTAATTTCACATTCATGTACACAGCAATTGATGAATATGTTTGTGGTTGCTGATCCCCAGTGCTTAAAGGCTAGAAGAAGGAGATGATAAGCAGGACACTGAGGAGTGACTGATGTCTTCCTGGGTGTACTTTCCAGGGTGCCTTTCCCATGTTATTGTACTTTAAACTTTAGGTCATCCATCCTTGGGAGAATCAGATGTAACTGATTCCCCAAGATGACCCACTCTCAGACACACACAGGGGATAAAACCTGGCACGCGCTGACCAAGGGAGGTTTCCATGAATGACTGCTACATCTCTTCCATCCTTTAAGACCTGCCCCCTCTGTTTTCTCATCTCAGAAAGTGCTGTCTTTTCTCCCAAATCTAGCTTTGAGTTGTAATGAGACATGTGATGTCTCAGTCTCAGGTGGGATATCTCACTCCTCTAGTCTCTCTACGACTGATTATCTTAGATAGGCGTTGCCACGGGTTGGAAGAGCTCAGAGGGTTAAGGATGACAGGCACAAATACACAAACACTGCTGTCTTGCTGAGCCCCTAGGGGGAGCTGAAATAGCACACACAGGACAGTTTTCTTTGTACCTTTCCATCATCCAATCCCTTCTTTGTTATTATCCCAACTTGTCCCGAGGAAATGATATACCCTCAAGTCACTTGGTGAACTGACCTCACTCCCCATCCCAGCATGAGCACATGACTCACGCCTGGATCTTCTGGGAGTGGTAATTCCCCTGTCCTCTACTGGCCCCACAACAATGACAGACCAGTCAAAACTGCGAGTGACTCTCAGACCCAGGATTTATCAAGACTATTGGGAACACAGCCTGGCAGGTTGTGGCAGGAGGAGGAGGATTTTGAGACCAGTCTGGGAGTCATAGCAAGACCCTGTCTCAAAAACTGAGAACCCAGTTACACACCACCCCCAAGCCAGATAAACAAAAGCCCCCAATAAAACACCCATCTGTTGAGAAGGAGAGGTGGTCTTTCCGCTGAGGTTCGAAACCTGGAGGTAGGTAAGTGTAGCCCTGCTGCTGGGTATCCATCTTGCTGTTTGGATTAGGAAAGCCTGCCTGAGGATGAACACACAGAGGGCAAGCCACGGAGCAGGGCAGAGAAGATGAGACTACATTTAAGCCATACTATCGGAACCCTGGATCTAGCTGAGCCTGAAGCTTTAGAAGTCCCTCTGCTGGGGGAGGGGTGGGCTAGCCTGCTGAATTCCTTTTTCTTTAATTCCTTCTGTGTCTGCTCAACTTTTGACACTATTGCAAAGAGCTGTGCTGCTCATTGGGAATTGGCAGAGCCTCAGGCTGGGCACCGCTACATCCTAGCTGGCTCCACCGAGAAGCTTCCCGGACCGGCAAGTTGGTCTAGAAAGCAAAGGATGGATGTCGCCAAGTTTAGTCACCACCAAAACGGCCGGTCGGTTCTTTCCCCATGACGCCGGCAGCACATTACGTAGAAAGAATACCATGAACTCAAAGCCGGAACATCCGGGGTTTCAATTCTAACTATACCACCTGGGAAAGTCATGGGACATCCCAGGTCAAACTTTTCACCCCTCTCACGGATAGATAAGATAAGGACTCTGCGTTTTTTTATTTTCTTAAGTTATCACATTTCTGTGTTTGTTTGTTTATGCAGGTATGTAGGTATTCATGCCATGCCACATGTGTGTGGAGGTCAGAGAGTAATTTGCTGGAGTCAGTTCTCTCTCTCAACCATATGGATCCCCAGAATCGAACTCAGGTTGTCAGGCTTGTTAGCAAGCGCCCTTACCCAGTGAGCCATCTCCTCGGCCCTGCGGAAGGTTTTAAAATTAGATAAGCCTGTAAGTGCACACATAATCTTTTTACGCTTTCCCACAAATGCTGCAGGAACACCGGCTTTATTATGCTATCATTGTGGTGGTAAAACCCAACTGCTTACGAGTCTACGTAGCCACAGAACATCTGAATCCCCGGAGCCCAAGCTGCTGAAAAGCACCAGCTATTGAAGCAGGAGGTGCTACTTCAGGATTTTTAAGGTTGATTTCATAATTGAGTTCATTTTCATTCACAAGAACATCTGTGGGGTTGGTGGGGTGGCTCAGCAGGTAAAGGCAGTCGCCGCTCAGAGACATGGATTTAATCCCTGGAGCCCACGTAAGTGTGGGAGGAATGAACAGACTCCACGAAGTTGTCTTCTGATGTGTGCACAGTGATGTGTTCCTCCCTACACTGTCCCTGCACACATATGATTATGTATCATAGACACATAATAACAATAAGTCAAGTGGGAGTCTTAGCTCATGAGTAGACTATAAGTGCCTACCATGTGCAAGGCCCCGGATTCAATCCCCAGGACCCCACCTTGACCCCCAAAGCTTAAAAAGCCTAAACTACAGATCAGTTCAAGGCCGGCCAGCCAGCCTCGATAACGTGGAGAAACCTTGTCTAAAAACAAACAAGTTACAACAACACATCCAGGGAAACAACTGGAGACACAGCTGTTGCACTCGCTTGGTATGCACAGGGCCGTGGGTTCAATCCCCAGTACAACAACCAAAAACTATCACAAATAACATTTCCTTGGTGAAGTGAGAAGTGTCCATAGTCGTCTTTAGCTTGTGGCTGAGCCAAATCAAACCAAGTTACTGCTCCTTCAAACCAAACTGATGATTCCAAGAACATCAGAAAGCGTTGACTGTAGAATCCAAGCCAGGTAGATAGAAAAATGACTAGGATGTGAGGTTAAACAGACCTGGGTTCAAACATAGTTCAACTCTGTCCAGCACAGCGTCCTGGGCCAGTCATTTCCTCTCTGAATTCGGGAGGATTAACATATAAAGATCTTTATAACCTATGTGAAGATTAAACAAGAGGCACGTCCACAGGGCCCCACCATGATTGGGAGTTATGACTGTGACCTTTCCCAGCTCCGGCCTTGACTTACCGTCTCTTAGCCTCTTCATACCGCAAGCGCAACCTGACCTTCTCGGCCAACTGGTTGTTGCTGCTGGTGCTGAACTAGAGGACGAGATAAGAACAGACGGGAATTACCCGGTTACCGCAGTGAGGCCAGAGCTGAGCGAGGTTTCAACAGCTCACGGGAGACTTGACAGCTTACGTGGGCAGAGCCGAGGATAGCCCCCAGTCACTGGGCTGGCTGTGTGGACTGTGGGGGAAGATGGGTAAACCAAAAGACTTCTCTTCCTTCGGGCCATGAGAATGGACTCAAACTCATATGCTTAAGTACTTTGGGAAAAGAAACCAAGAGGCGCCGGGCGGTGGTGACGCACGCCTTTACTCCCAGCACTCGAGAGGCAGAGGCAGGCGCATCTCTGTGAGTTCGAGGCCAGCCTGGGCTACAGAGTGAGTTCCAGGACAGGCTCCAAAACCACACAGAGAAACCCTGACTGGGGGGTGGGGGTGGGGGGACCGGGACAACACACACAAACAAACAGCCAGCCAAGGGCCAAAGCACCGGCGGGGGGGGGGGGGGTGGTAGGAGCAAATAATACACAGTAACCAACCAGGGCACACCAGGCAGAGCCTCAGCCGGAAACTCTGAGCTACAGTGAGGACAGAAGCCCTGTACAATCAGGAAAAAGTCCTAGAACGTAGAAAGCACACCTAGTCTGACTTTCAAGGAGCTTGCGGCTGGGTGAACGGCTGGGACAGGGAAGCGGGGAATAGCCTGTTTCTGCACTTCCTGTCAGAAACAAGAACCTTCAGACTCACGGGACCTCACTTGGACAGAGTGTCCCCTCACTAGTGGGAGAAGAGCTACAGAAATCAGCCGGGGACAGCATTTAGCCAGCAGAGGCTAGGAGGCAGAGTCACCCTGTGTTCTGCGCTCCCGGAGAGCAAAGGCTCTCTGAAGATCACCCTCACTGTGAGCTGGTCCTACTCGGCCACTTTTGTGACTGGCAGCACTTTCACGACCCGCGACTGGGACCAGGCTGAACCTGGGCACCAAGAGTCAGCAGCTGTCTGAGAGCGGTAAGCATAGTGTGGGGAATAATGAGAGAAATATACTCTGCTTTCCAGATGGTCCAAGAAACCCAGAATGGCGCTACAAAACAGTATGAAGGACATGAGAGGAAGGCACTTCCGCGTTAAAAATGGATTGTGTGCAGGGCCTACAGGCATAAGCTCTTGGCTAGGCAGTACTTAGGATGGTGGAATCCCCAGCACTGGCCTTTTCTCTTTCACACCATCACATCACATCTGGGGCCAGCTGAGCTCCACAGGGCTGAGTTCACAGCCATGGACCAGCTCCTCGGGTGAGGAAGGACAGACAGCTACCCTTGCAAGGGCGACCTCCCAGGTGCCACCCCCGCCTACTCACACTCCCAGAGATGTCCGTCTGTGAGCTCACGTCCAGGAACTGCCTTGGCATCGGGAAGCCGGAACTCTCCAGAGAGCTGCTGCTGGACCATAAGTCAGAGTGAGACCCTCTGTCTGTCCGGAAGCCATCCTTCAGCATGGCAAGGCTCTGCAGTGTAGGGAGGGGTAAGGGAGCAGTGAGTGGTGTGGCTGATGGGCAGTGCCCTCAAACTCCAGAAAAGGGCATTGAATCCCCTGCGACTGGAGATACAGATGGTTGTATCGCCACCATGTGAGTGCTGGGAATGGAACCCGGGTCCTGTGGAAGAACAGTCCGTGCTCTTAACAGCTGAGCCATCTCTCCAGGCCCCTGAGGTAGAATTCTTGCTGTTTCTTTCTCACTGTGTTAGAGCTGACTTCTCACTCTGAACGAGCTGATTACCTTCCCTACGCATCAACCTACTACTTTTCTGTGAAGTGGGAAAATTCCAGGTCTTACTGTGCTGGCTCATTTTATGTCAATTTGATGCAAGCTAGAGTCATCTGAGGGGAAGGAACCTTAATTGAGACAATGCTTCCAGAAGGCAAGCCTACAGGGCGTCTTCTTAACTAGTGATTGATGGGGGAGGGCCCAGCTCATTGAGGGTGGTGCCACTCCTAGGTTGGTGGTCCTGGGTTCTATAAGAAAGCAGGCTGAGGGCTGGAGAGACGGCTCAGCAGTTAAGAACATTGGTAGCTCTTCCAGAGGTCCTGAGTTCAATTCCCAGTAACCACATGGTGGCTCACAACCATCTATAATGGGAACTGATGCTCTCTTCTGGCATGTGGGGATACATGCAGATAGAGCACTCATACAAAAAAAAAACAAAACAAGACAAAACAAAAAACCCCAAAAAAACCAAGCAGGCTGAGAATGGCATGGGGAGCAAGCCAGTAAGCAGCACCCTTCCATGGCCTCTGCATCAGCTCCTGCTTCCAGGTTCCTGCCCTGTTTGAGTTCCTGCCCCGACTTCCTTCAATGGCGGACTCACGGTGCAAGTATAAGCCAAATAAACCCTTTCCTCCCCAATTTGCTTTTGGTAATGCTGTTTCATCATAGCAATTGTAACCCTAACTAAGACAATTGCTTTACACGTGTGTTAGTTACAGGTGTAATCAATTAAAAGACAATGTCATGTGACAGCCAACACTCAGCAGCTCAGCTTCACTGCAATTTTACTGCATCAACCAAGCTCTCTATGGAATCTTTTGATCCTCTTTATTGTACCAGTGAGAAGCTGGAAATAACAGCTTGGTGCTTGGTGTGGATATTCTTTGCTATCCACAAGCACCCCTGGTCTCACTGGGCCACGGTCCTCTTGTTTGCCAAAGTTTCCTCCCAAAGCTAGCCATGGCAATTCTGAGTCTTGGACTCCTGATGTGTCGGTGAAGTGATGGGAAGGTGTCTTCAGGGTTAGGAGGGTCTGGGTGGGGATTACATTCAGGGGTGAAGCAATGGGCTTGTGAGTCACATGTTCTAGGGTCTGATTGATGGCTCTGCCATTTCCTGTCTGAGCCAGACTGTCTTTATCTGAAGAATGGAGATAACCTGAGCCATGCATGCAAAGCACTTAGACCCATCACCATGTTGTAGAACTGGTCTCCGTGGTTCAGTTCCCAGCACAGAGAACACAGGAGACAGACTAATAGACGCTGTGATGTTCAGGTTAAATGGCTCCATCATTTGGTCCATTCAAAAACAAGCTGGAGGGGGCTGGAGAGGTGGCTCAGAGGTTAAGAGCACTGGCAGCTCTTCCAGAGGTCCTGAGTTCAACTCCCAGCAACCACATGGTGGCTCACAACCATCTACAATGAGATCTGGTGTCCTCTTCTATTGTGCAGGCAGAACACTGTGTACATAGTAAATAAACCTTTAAGAAAAAAACAACAAACAAACAAACAAAAACCAAGCTGGGTGGTGAGAGCTAGTGATAGAGGTCTGGCTTTGACAGTACCGGCAGGCAAAGCTTCCATTCCAGCTTTGCCCCTGGCAGTGACTGGATGGCCTTAGGCAAGTCACTCAGGGCTTCTGAGCTTCCATTCTCTCCTTTATAAGGGGGGGGGGGGGGGCAATCTCAAGAAGCCTGGTAGAGGGTAAGTATATCTTATTCAAAATACCTGTGATTCTTTCCTTTAATTTTGGACTATTGGCATTATGTAATAAGTTATTCTAGGGGTGGGACCAAAGTCTAAACACAAAATTGATGTTTCGTGTATAATTTATGCACACAGCCCAAAGGTATCTTGATATTTTTGATGCACCTACATTGTGTCTTGTGTCTGTGCCTGCCACACAAAGTCAGGTCTAGACTTTTCCATGGCAGTATCATGTTAATACTCAAAAGATGTCTGGACTAGGGAAACTCATCCTGTAATGAGAACTAAGTGGTTGGTGCGGTATGTGAAAGTAGCCGGTGTGAAGTCCTTATACACAAGGTACCAGGAGTCCGCATCCCTGGGGGTCCTCATCACAGGGTACCAGGGGCCCGCATCCCTGGGGCCCTCATCACCTTGATCAGGTCTTGCTTCTCTTTTTCTCCGCAGGTGATGGCTTTCTTGATGGCTTTGGTTTCCCTCAACACAGCCTGGGCCTCATCCAGTTTGTAGCCACCCTGGGCATCGGACATTTTCTTGTCAATTCTAGGGGTCAGGAAATGAGAGAGATCAGACAGGAGAGGACACAGGGAAAGCGCAGGTGCCCTCAGGTCTCCGCTCTCCATTCTGCACAGCCATCTCAGGCTCTGCTTGGGGAAGAAGGCAGAGAAGGATCTTGTCAAACTGCAGATGTGTGTGGCTGCAGAATGGAGAAGCAGCATGGTTCTTAGAGTTGGGCTGTTCTAAGTATGAGCTCTTACTGGACGTCTTCTCCAACCCCTTCCTGAGTGCTCCAGGCTGGGGAGGAGGCTCCCTATAACATGTCTCCAAGAGCTGAGCAACTCCGCTTGTGTTGGTAACTTAGACTTTATGAAGCAGCATCGTCGTTTTAACTGTGGTACCCTAGAGAACAGAGCTGGACGTGAATGGTATTAGGAACCGGGATAGGGGGGGGGGGGGGGTGTTGAGAGTGAGGAGATGGTATGTCTCCTGTCCTGTCTGTCACAGGCTGCTTAGCAGTGTCCCTGGCACTAATACACAAAATGTTAATAATACCCCAGGCTTGAGTTGTGACAATTTCCTGCTGGGTGTGGTGGCGCACGCCTAAATCCCAGCACTTGGGAGACAGAGGCAGGCGGATCTCTGTGAGTTTTAGGTCAGCCAAGGCTATATAGTTTCAGAAAGAGAGAGAGAGAGAGAGAGAGAGAGAGAGAGAGAGAGAGAGAGAGA
>CABHPP010110535.1:43191-65223 GCA_902168425.1 Peromyscus attwateri
CACACACACACACACACACACACACACACGCACACACACACATCTTTAAAAAGACTGGATGCTGGGGACATAGCTCAGCTGCTTGCTGTAGATGTAACGGTCTTATTAAATAAGAAACACAGAGCCAAATGCAGAGTTAAAAGTCCAAGAGGTCAGAGCAGTAGCTAAGAGCTGAGACTAAAACCGCCTTCTTATCACCCACTGCCGCCGCCGTCCTTCCCCTGAGCAAGAATAATTCAGCCAATGGCCTTTAACAACAGAGAAACTCCCTCCTCGATCAGGAGGCTTGAGCTTGCCTGGCATGTGTGAGACCCTCGGTTAACATTGCTGTCTGGAGGGGTGGATGATAAATAAAACTAATTTCCACCTTTGTATTTTTCGGTCTTTTTCAGTTTCTAATATGAACATCTACCTTTGTAATAAAGATGCTAACATTAATTTTTTATACTAAATGTACATTTGAGAAGAAAATAAAGTACCCATAGTCATACTACCCTAGAACAATTATCTTTGTCTTAAGTCATCTAATGCATAGCTATAGTACTATCATGTTAAACTTTAATTTAATGCCATTTATGTCATTGTGGCCTATGGAAATGAACACAATATAGTGTGATGTACTTCAAGGAGACAAAGAGAAATCACTGCATGCCACAGGCTCCCTAACTCAACTAGAGTCACCACAGGCCTGGCTCTGAGCATCCTGACTGGTGAGGTAAAAAGGGAAACATGTCTAGATATGAGACTCAATCATGTTCTAAATAAACACACTCCCTCACTGTTGAACAGGTTTTCTGGGTAAGGAAGTTATTTCTTGAGTGTCCTCAAATCACACTGGATGGGCTAGCTCATCTCCCCTCCCGCTCTTGGTGCTCTGGACACTGCAGTGAGAACCCAAGCTGAGACCAGGCTTTCGTGGAAGACATCGACAGTATTTTCAGCACCTGACAGTGACGGAGGGAGAAGCTGCTGTTTGGATTTAGTTAAAATAGTTTAGCGGTGCTTTGAATTACGTACGAGGGAGGTTCAAGTTTGGGAAGCGAGAAAAACGACTCCATATAACGACAGCTGAGGCAGCAAAGCACTTCAGCACAGGTCACAGTGACGACCAGGGTGATGGGGTCTGGGCTTTACTGGAAGAGACAAGCAGAGCCAGGGTGGTGACAGGAGAGCTTTGTGGCCTTTGTCTGGGGCACGGAACAAGGACTCAGGTGCTCAGGATGTTTCACTGGCAGTGTGAGGTTGTAGACTCCTGCATTCTAGTTCTTCTAGTCTTCAGTGGGGTTGGAGTTGCTGGGATGAAACCTGGCTAGATACAGAGCTGGAAAATGGCTTGAGCATATTCTCCAAAGAGGTACTTGCCAGCATTTTAAAGTGGTTCAGATGATCTCTTATCCATGGTGGATAGTAAGAACACGATGAAAAGCCTAGATTAGTTGTCAGTATGGGAAATAAGATGGAGATGTACATGGAAAGGTCACCAGAGGGGGCTGCCTATTCTAAGCACCACGTCCTACCATCACCTCCACTTCCCATCATGCATCGATGCTGCTGGGGACAGTACTCCACTATGGGGAGACATTAAGGAGAGTGGTTAGGGTCTGAAGACATGTCGGAAGTGGCAATTCCTGACCCAGGCTGGGCAAAGGTGGTTCTGGGTAAGTCCTTGTGAAAATACATTAGCATCCCTTGAGCATGCCCAGAAATTCTGGAAGCAAAGGAAGCCAAAAAAAAAAAAAAAAAAAAAAAAAAAAAGAAAGAAAAAAAGAACATATTCCTACCAAGGGGGCTGTCAGCAGAGACTTGAATTCCTGCTCATTGGTGAATTCTTATGAAATGCACAATTTATTCACAAAGCTGTGAAATAGAATACAGCTTGGTGCATATTTTTTAGGTAAATTTTTCACTAAAGTTTTCTTTTTCTTTTTAAAGAGACTTCCATAAGTCAGGTATGGTAAAAACAAAACAAAACAAAACAAAACAAAAAAAACCAAACCAAACAAACCTATATCATTCAGCACTCAGGAGCCTGAGGCAAGAGGACTTCTGGGAGTTCAGGGCGATCCTGGGCTACACTCTGCATTATCCAATCCCCTTGCTTGGAGTACAGGTGCTCTGCTTTCTGCCAGTAAGCACTCTGGCTCCTCGTGACCTGGGAGGGGTATGCACAGCCAGCACCCATGGGCTCCCACGTCACGCTACTCCAGCCCTCTTCACCCCTCCCTTGTCTCCCCCATCTCAGGTCTCCCTTTCTGGGCCACCCCCATGACGTTGCTAGAACTTCACTTGTAGTGGCTTCCTGGGAAAAGAGACAGGAAGGAAGCAAAAGTTTTGAAAATCCCACATGTCTCAAAATATCTTTATTCTACACTATACTTAAAGATAGCTTCACAGTTACGGAGTTTCAGATCGGAACTGCTTTTCTGGAGAAAGGAGAAGGTATTGTTACTGTCTAGTTCTATGCGACTGTGAGTAAAGTCTGGCGTACCCTGAAGTCCTGACCATTTCCGTGTGACCTGCCTGGTCTTTCTCTCTGGATGCCTGTAGGATGTTGCACTGTTCCTGGGGTTCGAAACCTCCCAATAGTGGATGCATGTCTGTTGACTCTCATCTACTGTGTTGCGCACTTGGTGAAGCTTTTCAGTGTAAAAACCGTCTTCCAGGGCTGGGAAACGTGGCTGAGTTATTTCACGGAGGCTTCTTCCTCTGTTTCCTGAGTTCCCTCGGATCCGTTTTGATCTGGAACAGGCTTTCTGCACCATTGCTTTGTTTCCCCTCTCCTTGCCAATCTCACTGTATTTTGGCTCCGCTTCCTAGAAGATTTCCTCAGCTGTATTTTCCAATCTTCCAATATAACCGTTATGTCTCATGTTTTGACTTCTGAAACGTCACGTGGGGCTTGGAAGTCTCCTTGGTTTGGAATACAGCCCCCTAGTCTTGCCTCGTGGCTGTGCAGCCTTCTGCTGGGATTTTCTTCTCATGAGTACTTTCTACCCCCAAGCCTCTCCATGTGTGGTCAGTCTCTATTTCCTCGGTTACAGCACATCTGGAGTCTCGGCTGCTGCACGGGTCAAGAATGGAGGCCGATCTACCGGTTTGTGCTCGGCAGGGTCCATGACTGTTGGCTATCTCACTCAGGAACCCTCAACATCGACGCCTTTTAATTTTACTCTCTCTTTACATCTCTCTTCTGCCCAGGTCTCCCAGAGTCCTACCCAGCCTAGTGGGTGATGGCCTGCCACCATTCTGGGCCACCAAGTGAAACACGAGGGTTGAGGTCTCCAAAGACTGTGTCCATGTTCAAATAATAAATACACTTTAGCGGGATCTGTCCTGGCTTTGAACTTGCCTGGTATCCTCTAATCTTCCAGTCCAGAGACTCCAGTACACACCTTTAGTCTTTTGCCAGGTTAGAGATGGGTAATCACTTGGCTGTACCGATATGGGATGTGGTCTGGTCTGCCTCAGACAATCCTTTGAGGTGCTCTTCTCTTCATTTCCAGAGAGAGCTGCTGCTGGGTCAAACTCTAAAGCTACAGAAGTGCAGAGCTGTCAGTTTCCCTGATTTCTGTCCATTTTCCCTTTCCTGAGGCTGTCCAAGTAGGTGTCCATCTGCTTTGTAGCCTCCAGATCTTATTGTGGCAGTTACAAAATCAAAACAAAACCCACCATGACCCGGAAACCTGGGGAGGAAAAGGTTTGCTTCCTCTTACAACTTATAGGGCATCATCCAGGGAAGTTGGGACAGGAATGCACAGAGCTGATGCAGAGGCCATAGAGGAATTATCCTAACCAGCTTGCTCAGCCTGCTTTCTTACAGAACCCAGGGTCACCAGGATAGAGGTGGCACTAACGACTCATTAGGAAAATGCCCTACAGGCTTGCCTGCAGCCCGATCTTATGGCAGCATTTTTCTCAGTTGAGGTTCCCTCCTCACAGATGACTCTAGCTGCCATAAAACTAGCCAGCACACTCAGATTGTGAAGCATGTCAGCAGGTACTTTACATGCTGAGCTCTCTCAGCCCTCCTGCTGGTATTTTTTTTTTTTTTGCACCAATAATTTATTTTTCAGTTGGGACATCAAAGTCTGGAGAGCGGATGAAGCATAGCAAGGCTCCAAAGAGAGTCTTCACCTGTTTCAAGCTGGGAGGAACCAGATGCAGGCTAGCAACTTTGACATGTGACTTGTCAACTTGGATTAAATGAAGGGAATCAAGGTTTTGAGACCTGACCTGCCTGGGTATCAAGGCACCTGTTACTTTTCAGTGGTGTGATTCTGGAGGAGGCCACTTGCCATTCTGGGGCCTCAGTTTCCTTGCCTGTAGAATAGGAATAATGCTATCTGGTAGGAGGGTTCTGTGTGAGGAAAAGGGAACTGCTGCGGAGGGGCTAGCCTACTGCTCTCTAGGCATACAGCAGGCACACATTAAATGTTGGTTTCTTTCTCCTTCCCCATGGGACTAGAGACTACACCAGAGAGATGAAGAGAAGTCTATCCCAGGGTATGGCCCCACCTGTGACTGGCAGTCACAACAGTCAAGGCCAAATGGTGAAATCTTCACAGGCCCCAACAGGCCATCTGAGTTAGAGGACAGGCATGTGGCCTCACCACTCCGTCACCCAGGAAAAGTTGACTTGGAAAACAAACTTGGCTTATCAAACCAAAAAGAAGACCAAGAGGAGGCTGTGGCCACACCTCCTTTAACTGGGATCTGGGTCTCAGATCTAGGTGCCTGACTGACCCCATGGAAGTGGCCTCTGAGGCTGGTGCAGCTCGTGGGGGATGTCGGAAAGTCACACTAACGGGCTGAAGAACCGCATCACTTACTTCCTGCCTTTTGTCGAGTATTTATAGGCAGAACATTCCTATTTGAAATGTGTGGTGCTGGATCGGTTTCAGGTTTTGTAATTTTTGAATTTTGAAAAGCTTGCATATTCATAATGAGGTATCTTGGGGATAGGGCCCAAGGCAAAAAAAAAAAAAAAAAAAAAAAAAAAAAAAAGGAAATTTATTCATGTTTGATATGAACTGAAAGAAACTTTGTTTATTTACTTATTTTGAGGTAGAGTCTCACTGTGTAGGCCAGGCTGACCTACAACTCACTATGTAGACCAGACTGGCCTTGAACTCACAGAGATCCACCTGCCTCTGCCTAAGTGCTAGGATTAAAGATATGTGCCATCACACCTGGTTTGAAAGTAACTTAGTATTTTAAGTACCTGTGTGTATGACACAAAGTCCATGATATGACATCTCTCACTTGTGGCATCAGAGTGCCACTTAAGCAATTCTAGATAGATTAGGGAAGCTCTGTTTTAATTCTTGGTGCCAGGGATCTGTTAAAATTCTTTTACAATACCAATAAATAATAATAATTTTATTGATGGATGAACAATGTGATATGTACCATTCCATAACCTCATTGACCGGTGTAAATCCCATAAAGTCCGCCAGAAGGCAGATCTAATATTATTATTAGATCAATTTTGTACATACAAAAAATAAAACCGAGGAGTTACAAGGCTACACAGTTGGCGACCAGATATCATGCATTTGAAGCCAGGCAGTCTGGTTCCAGCACTGCCTTTGAAAATATACGGAATCAGGCATGGTATAGCCCACGCCTTTAATTCCAGCAGAAACAGGTGGATCTCTGTGAGTCAGAGACCAGCCTGGTCTACATGGTGAATTCCAGGCCAGCCAGGGCTACATAGTAAGAGCATGCCTTTAAACATATATAAAATATATCTCAGTGTACATCTAATAAGCTAGACACCCCACAAATGTCTGTAACTCCAGCTCTGAGGTAGCTAAACACACTTCTGGCCTTTGAACACGCAGGCATACCCTATCCCCCCATTCACACACATGCATACCATACATGCAAGCATACACTTTCATGGGCACATACACACAAATTAATTAATCGGTCTTAAAAAATATTAACTATCTGGGCAGATAAAATGGCCTGGCAGGTAAAGACACTTGCTGCCAAGTCTGTTGAGCTGTCCTTTGGCCTTCAAGGTGCACCATGGCACATGGGTATCCATACTACACATGCACATAAAAAAGCAAAGTGTAAATCCTCTTAAACTAGCTTGGGACTTTGAGTGAAGTCTCATTTTAACCATGGAGTTATGTGTCAATGAGGATATTTACTTAGTCATTAACATGTTTCTAAGGAAATTGTACTAGGTACTTTCCCTAGACCAGTGGCTTTCAACTGGAGCCAATTTTGCCTTCTATGGAACAGAGATGTCTGGAAATGTTTTCATTTGTTACAACTTCCAGGGCAGGGACACTGCTGGTACCTGGTGAATGGAGACCAAAAGGAAGGATCCTGAACATCCTTCCATACGCAGGGCAGCCTCTGTGCCCGCTCTGAATGTCAACTGTGGCTAAAAATCTTGCTGTGGACGCATCAGAAAAATGCACTGTTACCACCTTCACAGTGAGACATAGAGTCTGAGTCTGGTAGGTACGGTTTCTCAGGGTCAGTGTTGTGGCAGCAGACGTGTACCAGGCCTTCTGAGAACAGCTTCCCATGGCTGCCGTCACCACGCAGTTTTTCTCACGAGACTCTTTACTCCTACCATGTTTGACTCTTTTTCCCATCTGACCTTTAATTTTTATCAAGTTTCTATCCACAAATCCAAGAATGACATGACCAATATTGATACAGGTTTGGTGGTATTAGGGATGGAACCCAGGGCTCGCACATGTTAGACAAGCAGTCTATCGTTGAGTTCCATGTATCCCTACTCCCCCTTTAAGTTAGTACACACACACACACACACACACACACACACACACACACACACACAATTATGTAGCCCAGACTAGCCTCAAACTTGTAATCCCTGGTTTAGCCTCTGGAGAAGCTGGGATTCTGGGCATGCTCCACCATCTGTGATGAGATCCTCCAGCGTTTAACATTTCCTCATTTGTTTATTACTTTTTCTGCCTGGTTAGGAATGTTCCTAGGTCACAGGAACTCTTTAACATGGCTGGGGATATAGACCGTGCCTAGAGTACACATGGACCTAGGTTTGATCCCCAGCATCCCTCAGCCACACACATCCCCAAAAGACAACAAAAAAAATTTCAACAAATGATGTTTGGAAACACCAGCAAAAGCTGAAGACACACACCACATTCAAAGCCATCAGTGTCTTCAACAGCTACTGACAGTCAGCTTGCTGCCATGGTTTATCCCATGCCTTCTTGCCCGCCCAGAGTAGCTTCTTCAGCCTTTTAAAATCTAGACCAATTATCTTGCAGACTAGTCTACATTATGGATATATCTGGCTATGCTCATGATTAAAAAGATGAAATATTTTGTGCAAGAACCTCAGTGAAGCACCCATCTCACAGGGCTTGTGGTAGCAACTGGCTATTTGCTGGTGGTGTTAATTCCATCCCATATATAAAGGCTGCAAATATCTCCAATAAAAAGGAACACTTGACAGCCTAAAATTAGCAAGTGATTTGTTGGTTATTATTCTTATCATATAAGCATCTTATCACCCCCCCCCCAAAAGAAAGAGTATTTGCCACCTTTCAAACTATGGAGCTTTAGAGAAAGGAAAAATATCAACTTCACCTTTTCAAGCCTGAGTTTCACTAGCAACAATAGTGTCTCCATTTCAGGACTGTGGCAATGATAATTGATAATATTGTGCAATGAACCCCTAAATTCCCATATAAAGCCTTAACTTCCAAAATGATGGGGGTTTAGAGGCAGGGCCTTTGGAAGGTAAGCAGGCTTAAGTGAGGTCCTGAGAACTGGGCTGCTGTGCTGGGATTAGTGACCTTAGAGGAAAGACACCAACCAGAAAGGCTGCAGCCTCTCTCTGTCATGTGTAAATCAAGAGAGCTCTCACTGGAACCCCCCATGGCAGCACTTCATCTCCGATGTCCAGTGTCTACGACTGTGGGAGAACACAGTGGCGGAAGCCATCTAGTCTATGGTACTACGTCAGCTCCCATTGACTAAGTCAAACTCGGGCCTAGAAGCCTCCTAAAGGCACCCAGCATGTCATTGGACCCACAGATAGCTGAGATCCCGGGGGAGCTCCTGAGTGGCTAAGGAGGTCAGGACTGGGACAGTGGGCAGTCCAGCAGGGCTGACTCCAGCCTTCTAGCTGAATGAACCTCCCAAATCAAGGGCATCACAACCAAACCACAGGTGCCCAGACACCATGGTCACATGCCTATCCCCACTGCCTGGCCCATACTCAAAGTGGCAGAGATGACAGATGGATTTGCCTGTTATAACTGCCTCTCACCAGCCGTAAGGCGGTGGGCACGTTATTGATCCTGAGCCTTGGTTTCCTTATCTGTTAGGGTGGCTATTAATAGTACTTAATTAATATCTGAGTTGAGGAGAAGTGCCAGGGGGGTGGTTGGAAATACCATATACAGATTTGTGGGAACGTTCCTGGTGTGTAATAAACATTCAATAAATGCAGGAGAGATTTGGTTAGTAAAGCAGTGGCATGCCTATAATCCCAGGAATTAGGAAGTAGAAGCAGGAGAATTCCAGTTCAAGGCTAGCCTGGGCCTTATCCCTACCTCAACAACAACAACAACAACAAAGTGTTGAAATAAAAAAGTTCTGATCCCTGAGGATCCTTGACAGTCAGTGAGCTGGCATCACACAGCTCTAGGGGAAAAAGACAGGAGGACACAGCCTGGCTTGGTTTGTTCCTGTGACACCGGGGTAAATAAGGAAGGCAGCAGCCCCTTTCCGTATAAATCTATAAACGCCACCAACCTATAGGGCAAACAGATGCGCTGTGAAATGGGCAGTGACAGGCAGCCACAGAGCTGAGGCTGATGCCAACCTGGGGAAGGCCTGGGCTTTGGACAGAGCTGTTGGTGGTGATGGCCCAAGAGATTAGGCTTGAAGGATGAGAAGGTGTTTGTCATGCATGCCAGGAAGTGTGAGTGCAAATGTCCTGTGGTAGAAAATTGAGGGGCAAGCTGGAGAACGGGGTGAGAGAGGCTTAGTACACCTGGATGTTAGTGAATGGAAACCTGAGATGAGTCAAGGGTGGTCTGCAGGGACTGGTCACACAGAGCTTTGTAGGCCTCGTAAGGAGTCAACAGAAAGCCTCTGGAGGTTGCTGACTTGTTTGAAAGCTGTAGTAAAATGTGTAGAACACAGGGCTGGATGTCGCTCACTTGGTAGGATGCTTTCTCAGTATGCATGAGGCCCTGGTTCTGTTCTCAGCACTGTATTAAACCGGCATAGAAACAGCACACACAGCCGGGCGGTGGTGGCATACACCCATAATCCCTCTATTCTTGGGAGGTAGAAGCAGGAGGATGAGGAGTTCAAGGCAAGCCTTGGCTACACAGCAAGTTAGAGGTCACTCTTCACTACAGAGGCCACCTACTCTGTCTCATAGTGATGAAGGGCACTAGCAAGATTTCTCAGTGGTGAAGATACCTGCCACCAAGCCTGACAGCCTGAGTTCGATCCTTGAGACCCACTTGGTGGACAGAGAGAGCCGTGTTTTATAAATTGTCCTCTGACTTCCCCACACATATCATAGCATGTGTGTGCCTATATACATATACACAATAGAATGTAATTTTAAAATGTACACAATGCTGGATATGGTGTCGCACGCCTTTCATCTCAAGGGGCAGTGGCAGGCAGATCTCTGTGAGTTAAGGACGGCCTGGTCTATATAGTGAGTTCCAGGCTAGTGTGGCCTACATAATGAGACTTTGTTCCCAAACCAAAAATCAGGGGCTAGAGAGATGGCTTAGTAGTTAAGAGCACTTGCTGCTCTTGCAGAGAACCCAGGCTCATTCTTAGTCCCCATTTGGTGGATCACAACTGTCTGTAACTCCAGGTCCAGGGGATTCAATGCCCTCTTTTGACCTCCACAGGCACCAGGCATGCATGTGGTACATACAACAAAGTTAAAAAAGAAAACAAAAACCTTAAAACAGCAACAATAAAAACAACCTCCGCCCCACACTGTTCACAACATTAAGTATATTCCTGCTTAATGTTGGCAAAGTAAAGGTGGCATTGTCCATCGTTATCAGCCACTTCTAGGACTTTTTTTCCTCCCAAAGCTAAATTTTGTACCAATTAAACAACTCCCTGCTCCCCATCTCCCATAGCTATGGACGAGCTTTGAACGCAGTGATATGGAATCTGGGTAACATTCCAAAACGTTTATAAATGAAATAGAATGAAACAAGGTGTAAATGGCAAAGAATTTGTTGCTCAACACAGAAAGGAGTGGGGTGCTGGGGAGACAGCTCAGCAGGGAAGAGCACTGTGCAACCATGAGGACCTGAGTTTGGATCCTCAGCACTCATGGACAAAGCCAGGCACAGCTGTGTGCGCCTGTAAGTACAGCATTGTGCGGAGGGCCTGTAGGGGAGGAAGACAGGAAGATCGCTGGGGCTTGCTGGCCACCAGTCTAACCCCAGGGAGAGACCCTGTCTCAAGGGAATAAAGAGATGAGTGACAGAGCAGGATACCCAACATTCTCCTCTGGCCTCCACCTCTATGCATGGGTACAAGCGTTAGTGCACACATGTGCACACAGTGCACACATATGCACACAGAGAGAACCAAAGAAAGAAAAAAGTAACAGGAAGAACAATAGAGAGTCTGATAGTTTGTACAAGGAATGGAGGGGGAAAGAGGGCGGATTTAAGTACTGAGGCTACTGAGAGTATTCAGTGAACAGTCCCTGCTGTACCAGTGGGGGATGCTGGCAATGGCCCCAGCAGTGGGAGGTACTCACAGCTGACCTGGGAGCCCAGTTTATGCTCCCAGACGGCATGCAACTGCTGGTACTCCTGCTGTGCCAGCTCCAGGCGCTGCTGCTTCACCTGGTAGATCTCCTTTTGTGCACTCAGAGCCTCCTGGGCCACCACCAGGTAATCCTTCAGCATGTGCTCTTGTTCCCGCCGCCATTGCACCCTCGGATCCTCGATCTGAGTGGTTTCTGAAATAGATCCCAAGGCAATATGTCAGCACTGTATACGTACTTACTGCATTACTTGGTGGGCTACAGAATCCACCACTAGAAGACAAAAGTATGATGTACACAAACTCCCAATAAATGTAAACGGGTTAAACTTACTACATGGTAAAGCAGTTCCATCTGGATTAGTCACACAACCAAAAAAAAAAAAAAAAATCAAGATCAGGTTTTAACTGAACCTCACGTTCATGGAGATACATTGTACAAAAACATGATAAATAGCAGGTATATATTTAATGTTTATTCTGAGCCAATAACTAACTGTTCTAGGTACTTTACATGGCCTCAATTCTTCAGTCTTTGCATTAACTTTACACAGTAGATTCTGATCCTACTTCCAGTGCACAAAATACAGAACTAGGAGACAGAAAGGTTAAACAACTGGTTCAAGGTAGTACAGGAAATGTTTTTGCCTGAAAAAATGTGCATTCAAATCCATATTCTCATCTGTTGGGCTTTTAAAGATATTTTATTTTTATTTTAGTGATGCAGACGTGTGTATATCTGTGTGTAGGTATATGTACATGAGCATGAAAGTCTGCACAGGCCAGAGGTATAAGATCGCCTGGAGTTAGAAGGAATTATGAGCTGCCAGGCTCACACTGAATGCTGGAAACCAAACCTAGGTTCTCTGCAAGAGTAGAACACGCTCTTAGCTGCTCAGCCATCTCTCTAGCCACTATTGGGCGTCTTGGGGGTAAGAGTCCTTGATATATGCTGAATGTGGGTGCTGTGCAGATATTTTCTCCTTTTCTCTGGTGTGTGTGTGTGTGTGTGGGTGTGTGTGGGTGTGTGTGTGTGTGTTTCGAAGTCTCTCAGATTTTCTCCTGCTTCATTTTTCCTCCTTTTCTCCTCACCCCTGCAATTGGTCTCGAGTTCTGGTCTCAAGCGATCCCTCCTCTAGTCTCTCTAGTGTGGAACCCTCACTTCTCAGCATTTTAGCTAAGATTAAGCATAGTATCTAGCGTTGAGACCAGACATATGCTATCACACCAGGCTCGGGTTTTTGCCTGTGTTTTCTTTTAGGTGTTTTCTAATTTTAGCTTTTATGTTTAGGGCCGTGGCCATTTTGAATTTGTTTTCCCATATGGAGTGAAGTAAGGGTAGAGGTAAAGAGTTCTCTCCCCTACCACGTTTCCATATGGAAAGCAATTGTACCAGCAACTCTTGAGGTCTATTCTTTGTGGCACCAGGTACTCAGAAGGTCCCTTGATGGAGTCATGTTAAATGCTGTTGGTTCTGAACTGGTCATTCTGTAAAGTGGCCCTCCCATATCCCACGCCTCCTGCGGTCATGGCTGTACCTCACAATAGATAATGTCCCACTGGGGCAGGCTCTTCAAGATCATCTAGGCTAACTCTCTTTTTCAGTTCTTGTTTTCACTAAAGTTATACATGTTGTTGACATGTATTAAGTTAGGGCACGGTTGGACAGTTAAGCATACTACCAAGTGTACAACTGAAGACACCCTTCCCTGTCCTTCCTTCCGCACACATCTCTCCACAGAGAGGCGACCTCAACAATCTTTCCGTTTACGGTTTAGAGAACCACTTCACTCCCTCCACCTTATGCTCCAGATCTCTGCCCATGCACACATTCTCCATGCAAGGTAGACAGCTTCTACACTCAGGAACTTTGCATATCCTCTTCTCCTTCGCCTCCCTACTTTTAATTTCAGGCAGATTCGAAGTATTTACCTCCACTGACCTTGAACTCACTATGCAGATCAGGCTAGCCTGGAACTAGGGATTCTCCCAGCTCTGCCTCCAGAGTTGGGGGATCAAAGGTGTTTGCCACCACACCCATCCCCTCCTGCTTCTTATACACACCACACACCTGCTTTCCACACACAGCAACCACATCCACAAAGTTAACAACATAGTATTTTCTGACAATGTAACAATGTAACAACATAAAGAGCAACTGTTTTAAAAACAGTTGAACATCTGGGGAATATGCGATACAGTTATGCAGAGAACTACAAATTAAAACTAGCCAAGTAATAATCTAAACCTACGGAAAAAAAATGAATTAAAAAAATATGAGACCCCTGAGCTGGATTTGACCTGAATGTCCTCTTTTGGTGGACTAGCCTTAATGGTACCAGAAGGCACATGCAAGCTTCCAAAGGAGGGAGGCAACCAACAATCCTACCCAGCTATGACTCCTGTGAAGCACAACAATGAACAGCAATAACATGATAACCCTAGGGATGCAGTAGTGGCACACACCTTGGAGGTAACCAACAGCTCTCTAATTGGATATAAGACCTGATCAACAAGAGGAAACCATGCCCGGTACTGGAAACCTAGCCAACTACTTAGTGTTAATGAAAGCATGGTTATTGGAGGAGAATCTGCAACCACTAATTTACTAAACCGGCATAACCCCTAACAACAGTCTATAAACATTTGACCGTATACCCACAGATAACTGTCGTCTTCACTCCTTCATCAAGGAAATTTCTCTTCGCAACAGATGGAGACCACTACAGAAAACCATAACCAATGAAAATGCAGAGTTGTGGAGCCCAGTCCCAATGGATCTACAAAACACTCCTGCAGCTAAGGCTTGGGGAACATTGGGGAAGAGGGGCTGGAAAGACTGTAAGAGCCAGAGGATCAGGGAGTAGTTTGCGGTGAGATTGTGTCTCTGAGTAATATGGGAAGCCACACCCATGAAGTCTCACCAACATGACTGGACAAACATGAGCTGTACAAGGATGGCACCAAGAAATATGCCCAGGGATGAGGAAGTACCTGACATCCCAAACATTCCAACCATTAGATAAGGTAGCCAGATGTCCTGGAGTCTAGCACACACCTATTTTTGTTTTACAGATACCCTAGACAATTGTCAGCCAGTCAGGGTCCTGGACCCTGGAAATCCCCTCACCCCAACCTCTGCTATGAGAAAAACTCTGCCCCACCTGAGCTCAGGGCTCTCTGTTCTCATCGCTGCGTCGGACAGACAGAGGGACCAAGCTCAGAGCTTAAAGATAATAAAAGCTCTTTGCTTTTACATTGTGTGTGTGTGTGTGGGGGGAGAATATGCAAATAGGAAGAAGAGAAGGCCTCAACCCTATACAAATAACTGAAGGCAACGAGGAAAGCTCTGAGTGGAAGAGGTGGTCTTTCCCAGGGAAGAGCACACCAACTGGTTGTCCATGCCAAATGGCCAGCCTTGAAAACATCCAAGTAACAGTATATGGACTGAACAGGTTATATTTAGGAGTATGTAGTATGTATAAATATAATATATATGCTTATGTATATATTATATACATAAGCAACTAACAATTAGTCAAAATGAGGCCATGAAATTGAAGGTAGGAAAGGAAAGGGAGAAATGCTATAATTAAATTATAATCCCAAAAAAAGAAAGAAAAAAAGAAATGGAAATAGTCATACAGTGCAGAAGGATGAAGAAAATAGTACCTAATGGTGGTGGAAAATAGACTGATACAGACCTTTGAGGATACTTGTCAATCTAATACTATATACCCAAAGTTCTCAAAGGGTTTTTATCTTTCAAAAACAGTTTGTTTGTTCGTTTGTTCTTGTTTTTTTTTTTTTTTTAGACAGGGTTTCTTTGTGTAGTTTTGGTGCCTGTCCTGGATCTTGCTCTGTAGCCCAGGCTGGCCTCAAACTCACAGAGATCCACCTGGCTCTGCCTCCCAAGTGCTGGGACTAAAGGCGTGCGCCACCACCGCCCGGCTTAAAAACCATTTTTATTTAATGGGTGTTTTGCCTGCATGTATGTCTGTGTACCACATGTGTGCAATGCTCAAGGAGGCCAGAAGAGGGTGCCAGATGCCCTGGAACTGGAGTTATCTGGTTGTGAGGGGCCATGTGGATGCTGGGAATTAAAACTGGGTCATCTGGAAGAGCAGCCAGTGCTCAACCACTGAGCCATCTCTCCAGCTCCTGTTTTCATCTTTTGACTTCATAATCTCATATAGTTTGTGTCTTGGTATCCATGGAAACTGTTTCTCAACTGACCCACAGATGCAAAATCTACTGATATTCAAGTCAATTATACGACCTAACATTTATAATTCACCTACACCTGAATTTACCTCTAGATGGCCCAAAATACTCATCGAACACCAATCCTCTGCCAAGAGCCGTTATCCTGTATTATTTAGAGAACGACAAAGGGAGAGCCATGGCGTTCACTATGGCTACAATTTTCTCCAAATATTTTCAACCTGAGGTTGGTTGAATCCATGGATGTAGGATTCATGGGGTACAGAGCTGACACTTACAAGACACAGACACCTTTAGAAAATTATCACAGAGCAAAGCAAATAACGAGTCTCCCTCTGTGTATAATACAAATAAGTAGGGGGAGAGCTCAAAGGGTTAGCAACAGGGGCGTTGTGGGACCTTGGTTTTATGTGGTAAGGTGTATTATGTATCTGCATAGAATGTACTTGTGTATTTAAAATGGCCAGTGTGAACATCCCTCGAATACTCAGGAGAGACTCAGAAGCAGCAAAAAATGTAACTTGATCCCAGATTCAAATTGCCCGGGCAGGATGTCCACAGACACAAAACCAAGTAGGTCGTGTTTTGGAGTTCCTTGCTCCTTATGTTCAATTTCCCCATCTTCTTTCAGACTAAATCTAGTCAGGCTTTTGTCTCCAGTCTTAGTCCAAGGCTGCTCTCCAAAGTTGTCGCTTGAATAGCCAAATCCATCGGCCGATTCCCAGTTCTCTTGGTGCCTGACACCGCTGAGGGCTGTTTCTCCACACGCCGTCGTCCCAGACTTCCACTTTGGTTTTCCCTCCCACTTTGTGACCACTCTTCAGTCCCTGTTGATTGTCCTCTTCCCGCCCTTTTGCAGCCTGCAGCCCCCATGTCATTCTACCCTCCTCTCCTTTCATGATCTTGTCTGTTTTCAAGTCCTTGCCCATTATCTACATGACAACATCTCCCAACTGCCCATCTTCATCTTCCACCCATATCCATTTTCTAGGCTGCAGGTTACTACACTAAACTGCCCACCTACCTACCCCAGGTGTGCGAAGGTACCCAAGGCTCAACATTTCCAAATAAAGTCTTTTCTTCCTTCCTAAACCGACTCCGCCCTGCTGTCTCTTCAGTCAGTGGATGGCAACTGTATCTTTTCTTGGCTCAGGTCCAAGGAGGGTCCTTCTGGCCTTTTTCTTTCCCACTCTGTATGTAAACAACCAGGAAGTCCCGACACTTTCTATCATCTCTGCCCTGGTTTGCAGCCCCAGCTTGTTCCAAGCACTTCCCACGGGGCTCCCCACTTGGACGCTTGCTCAGTAAGTTCTGTTCTCTTGGAGCAGTCAGACTGACCCTTGATGACATAAGTCACCTCAAGTCTGCTCAGATAAACTCCTACCTCACATGTCAGCTTTTCAGGCACTCCTGCCTCCTGCCGTGCCACGATGCTCCCTCATTCCCCAGTCTTGGTGCTCTGGGCATACTCACTGCTCTGCTACCCCCCTGAACAAATGGAATGAGTGTGATCGGGCCTCAAAGCTTATGCTCTCTGTCCTCTGAAACAGTTCCTTCCAGTTTTAGATCAAGTCTTATGTGGCCAACAAGCTCGCCTTCCCTGAAGACCAGCTTTATGATGGCCATTGTCACTGTCCCTTCCTCACTCCCCTAGGTCTGTCCCAGCATACCTCAGTCCAACAGTCTGCTCTTCCCCCCAGGGGACAGGACATTTTCTAACATCCAACATCATCTACCAATGATGTTTGTTTTCTGTCTCTCCTACCTTAATGAAATTTCCGTAAGGGCAAAGACCTTAGTCATTTTGCACTCTTGTGTATCCCAAGCTCCCAGAACAGGCAGTCAGCAAATGTTTCTGAATGAATGCAAGCTGGATTGTGAATTATGAGCAAACTGTTCGGGTATATTGAGTCTATAATTCTTTGCTTGTTTGAGACAGGGTCTTTCTATGTATTGCTGGCTGGCTTCAGCCTTAACACCCTCCTGTCTCAGCCTCCCTAATGCTGGCCTTACAGGCATGTAGCATTATGTCTGTCTCATGAATCTGTGCTGGTTTGTTTTATGCCAGCTTAGCACAAATTGGAATCATCTGGGAAGAGGGAACCTCAACTGAGGAACTGTTTCCATAGATTAACCTGTGGGAAAGTCTATGAGGGCATTTTCTTGATTAATGATTGATGTGGAAGGGCCCAAGCCACTGTGAATGGTACCATCCCTGGTCAGGTGATCCTAGGTTATATAAGAAATTCTCTGAAGAAGCCAGTAAAAAGTATTCCTTCATGATCTCTGCCTCAGTTCCTACCTTGAGTTCCTTCCTTGATTTCACTTCACGAGGGACTTGTAGGCTGTAAGCTGAAATATCCTCTGCCCTGCAAGTTGCCTTTAGTCGTGGTGTTTGTTACAGCAACATAAAGCAAACTAAGACAGACTTGGAGAAGAATTTTGCCCAAGAACAACACATACAAGTAAAAATGCTCCCATTCCATGGCTCTGATTGGTTAAGTAAGCCTCAACAGTCACTCACCACCCTTGTATTTGTCTCGATATTGCCATCTACAGATAGGGCATCTTCCATCCAACAAGACTACTTTCAAACCAAAGGGAACCAGTAGCCTGTGAGCTGGTTAAATGACCAGGTAACATTCTTCCTGCTTGGTCCCATTTCATTAACCCCACGCGCGCATGTGCACACACACACACACACACACACACACACACACACACATACACACACACCACTGCTGTCATTATCCCCTGGAGAATTAACTCCGCCACAGCCTACTAAACTCTCTTCCCTTCTGTTCCTCCAGCAGCTCCCAGAAGAAGCACCTTAAAATCCCACTCCTGCCATGAGATTTTAATGAGGGGGACGCTCTCAGCAATTAGAAACAGGAAAGGACTGATTAGGGCTTCAGCACATCAGCGTTTAACCCAGCATCTGATACAGCCCTCCAAGCATTAACCTCATTCCCCATACACACTCAATTAGGCATATTTACTTCTCATTATCCAGTGCGCAATCATGAGTGCTAATAAAAACCTTTGCTATCCCCAACAATGCCATTAATGCCATTAGCTGTCTTTCAGACACTCTCCTACGCTTTGTTGCCAGCAACAGTCTGCTCATTCATCCCCTTCCTTAGGCACTCATGCACATACCCCCTTCTCTGCTTAGCAAGGGTTAAGTGCATGTACACCTATTGTGTACCTTGATGGGCAAAGGCTTGGAACTAGATAGAATTAGACACAGTAACTTCCCCAGAAGACATAGCAATAAAAGGCAAAGAAAATTTAGAAGAGAAAATGGATGGACAGAAGTACAACTCCATTCTTAGGTATCAGTTCGAATCCCAGCTCAGCCATGTTTTCTCCTTTCCCGCTTGTTGAGATGGGTCCAAGGGCTGTCCTGGAAAAATCACTGTGCAGTTCAGCTGGCCTCAAGTTCGCTATCTTCTTGCTCAACTCTCCTAGTACTGGGATTACAGGTGTACACCATCACGCTCACCTTCAGCCATGTTTTATCTCCGAGTACTGAGTCGCCAACTGCTATCTCTAAACCTCAATGAGATGAAGATAATCACCCTAATACCCGACAGGGTCCCAGGGGGCACTGAATAAGACACTGCCTATTGAGCATCTGCCACAGCACGTGGAGCAGAATGCACACTCAAAATGCAGGGACACTTACAAGTTGGTACCCCATTCTCAGCCCTCAGAGGCTGCCAGGCACAACCCATTCTCTGTCCTCTTCCTCTGGCCTGAGAGGATAAAGAGGATCTATCTGATGGTTCTAAAGACACACTAAGATAGGAAACCCCTGTCCCTCGGCATACCATCTCAGAGGACAGAGATGGTCTTGGCTAAGAGAACGCACACGCCACTTCTCCTAAGCTGTGCATCTCTTGTCTTCCTCCACTTGACAGACAACACACTTCTGTGTTTCCCAACTAGTTCCTCCATCACGGTCTCAGAAGGAGAGAGTGACAGTAGGAATATTTATCTTAGATCAGAATACTGTGGTCCCAGGAAATGACAGGGGGCCAATCTCCTAAGGACGCACGTGCATCTACATTGCTAGAGGCTCGCTAGGGCTTCAGATACCTGAATAGGACAATGTGCATTTATTTTTTAACGGGAAGACAGTCATCCCTGAACATAAACATATGAAAAATATATGCATATAGACACATATACAAACACACAATTGGAAATATTTGAAACGACACAGAAGAAATCATCAGCAATGCTGCCTCTAAAAATCAAGGAGCTGGATGAAGTTGGATCACGAGAGAAGTTTCAGATTCTATTAAAAACCCTCCCGAACTGTTGTTTTCACATGAGCATACATTATCTATCTATATCCACACTGACATCTCTAAGTCTACATTAAACAAAACACAATCTGCCTTCAAGACTCCGCTAGGGCTCCTTCCAGATTGTGGAGGTGGGCACGAGAAGGGGAGGGGACGGGCACGAGGGTGGGGTGGGGGGTCTGGGGTCTGGGGCCGGGAAGAGCAGCAAAGAACTTACTGGTATTGTGGTCTATGAAGTAATCGCCAACCTGTGGGTCATATGCTTCTTCCCATCCTAGCGGCAACTCATCGCTAATGCAGTCAGCAAAGGTGAGTGGTTTGGTGTACCTGGCAAGGAAGACGAGAAACACATTCTGTCAGCCCGCGGTCCCCAACACTCCTGCAATGTGCCGTGGTTTTTTGTTTTTTGTTTTTTGTTTTTTCTGGACTCCCTGCTTCTCCTGACTGTTCAACAGATCCAGACATTTTGCACTACAGCATGACCTCTGCTGGGCCCTGAGTCCCCGGGAAGGTGAAGACATTCTGCAGTAGCATCCACGTAAGGCTCCCCCCCCCTCCCCTGGAGGGAGGCAGAGAACGTATTCTGGTCCTAACGTTTTGCCACTACCTTGGGAGTGACTTCAGAAAGTCATTTTTTCTGTCTGGAGGTCGGGTTTCTGCGTCTCCAATTGGTAGTTTGCACAACAGTGCTCAGGCCAAGTCTTGGCTTCGTGACTTGGATTCCAGCCCCCCTCTGGCTTTTCCACCTGCAGCTGGCTAGCCCCGCCCCACGCTGGCCTTTGTCCTGGCCCTGTCTTGTATTTGTCATGCCCATTTGCCCTTCGAAAAGCTGGCCTCCTGCAAGCTCTAGAGGAACAGACGCCCCAGCCCCAGGAGTCTGGCCAGCCAGCCATATTTATTTGCTGATTGAGTTGGTTCCCAAACGCCTGCCCCCACTGCTGGCTCTTCCCAGCCGGGGATGGCCAAACTGATGATTTGGCAATAATAACTCCCTAAGGCCCCATCTCGCAGGGTGTGAACTGGCGGTAATCACCAAGTCTTAGTGGCTACATCAGACAGATAAACAAATTATGCGAGAGAAGCTGCAAAGGCTTGTCGAGGCTGGAAAACTGTACCATACACCATTTGTCCAGGGTTTCAGCCAGAGAACGGGAAGCAAAGGGAAACTAACACGTGGGGCCAGTGGTTCCCCGTGCTGCCTTTGTCTAGAATAACCATGCCCTTGTAGAGGTCAGAGGACAACTTTTGGTTGTCAGTTCTAGCCCAAGACAGGGCTCTTGTGTTCTGCTACTGTGTAATCCTCCTGTCTCTGACTCCCGTCTTGCAGTAGGGGATTGCAGATTGGTGCCACTGCTGGACCCTAGAGAAAGAACTCGGGTCATTGGTGTTTCACAGCCAGCACCTTTATTCATGGAGCCATCCTTCTGACCCGAAGACACTCATTCTAATATTCCTTTGTTTCTGTCTTTTTCCTCATTCCAATTCTGGAAGCCCAGGAGACTCTGCTTCCCACCTTTTCAACAGATTGGCAAGCTAGGGTATAACGGGACAGGAAGGGTGACGGTTGACTATCTCTTCCTTAACCTGGATGATTGCTCTCTTCTTAAACCCCGGCTGCAGGCCTGTGTGTCAGGGGCTTGGCCCCTGGCTGAGTGCTAGGGAAAGCGATGGAGCCCTTAGGAGGTGAGACTTAATGAGAGGTGTGCCCCTAAAGGCGAGAGAGTGGGACCCCAGCCTTTTCTTCCCATCTCTTGTTTTCTGGCTACGAAGTAAGCAGTTTTACTCTGTCGCATGCTCCTGTCAAGATCTGTTGCCTCACCATGACAGGCTCAAGGCAAGGAAGTCGCTCAGTTATAGACCAGAGCCCCTAAACTGGTGATCTATAATGAACCTTTTTCTTTGTAAGCCCATCATTGTAGGTATTTGATAGAGAGATAGGGAGCTGACTAACGTGCCTGAACTAAACCAGACTTAAACTGACTGCTGGGGATGTCTTTCTGTATGCTGTGAATGTGTTGCTCTGATTGATTGATAAATAAAATGCTGATTGGCCAGTTGCCAGTCAGGAAGTATAGTATAGGCGGGATAAGGAGAGAGGAGAATTCTGGGAAATGGAAGACTGAGTCAGGAGCGCTGCCAGCCGCTGTCGCCATGAGAAGCAAGATGTAAAGTATCAGTAAGCCAAAAGTCAGGTGGCAACTTATAGATTAATAGAAATGGGTTAATTTAAGTTATAAGAACTAGATAACAAGAAGCCTGCCACGGCCATATAGTTTATAAGTAATATAAGTCTCTGTGTGTTTACTTGGGGGATGCGAGTGGGAGAGATTTGTCCCCGACTGCCGGCAGGCCGGGACACAAAAAAACTTCAGCTACAACTGACAAAGAGACACTGTGACACTGCAAAAGCCTCTGTGGTGATGCACTCACCTGCCTGCTTCATACTCAAGGTTTCAGAGGCCGTGAACTGTATCTACCAATTGGCTTTGGTTAATAATTCACTGCTGCATTGTGGGAGACTGTGGTTCCACGAGACTGGGGCCGGAGGTATGTTTTTACACACAACAAACTAAGAACTATCAAATAAGGACCCAATAAGCATTGTTCTTTAGCTGAGTGAGTTGGACAAGAACTTCATCTCCCAGAGCCTCAGAATTTTTCCTCTGTGAAGTAGAGACTAATGTAACTCTTTGGGTTGTTGGATAGG
>CABHPP010110536.1:0-21160 GCA_902168425.1 Peromyscus attwateri
ATATATATATACATACATATATAAAATTATATATAATTTTAAAGAGTATATATATATCCTGTATCTCAGCCTGACCTCAAAATCCTTATGTGCTGAGCATGGCCTCGAGCTCCCAATGGCTGGGATTACAGACACGTACCATCATGCCTGCTGTGTGTAGTGCTAGGGATTGAACCCAGGGTTTTGTGCATGTTGGGCAAGTATTCTTTCACCTGACCTACACCCCATTTCCTGAAATACACTTGTTGTATAAATAGAAATTTCTACCTCTAACCAATTCTCTACATTTGATCTCATCCTAGGTATGCAGAAACCCTGGGCTTTGGTCCCTACTTGGCCAATAACTAGTTAGTCAAGCTTTATCTAGTAATCTAACTGTTTCATACTCTGTTTCCTCATCATCACACCTGCCGAGTGAGGTGGGAGAGGGGATTCCCAGGTAAAACAGTGCATACCAGATGCCAAGATTTTGCCAGGGGCCAGCAACAAGTACAGATCTAAATGTACAAAAACCAAGGTGGATGAATGCTGTTCTTAAATTATACAAAAAGGTGCTAGAATTCTAGAAAACCATAATAAAAGTTATAAAAGTTATTGGGGAGATGATATTAGATTATCTTAAATCTATCAATGGGTTCATAGACCAATTCTTCATAGGCTAAGTGAGAAGGTTGACTTTGTGTTGGGTGGGCAAGAATTGATATCCTCAGGTGTCTACTTTTCCCATGTGTTATATTGTCCAGGAATCTAGCATGGAAACCAGTATTAGTATAAATAGTGTACAACACACCACTAGTAGATGCTGTATAAGGATGTCTAAGATGCACTGAGTTTGGGATCTTCTCTTGTATATCTGACTGGAAAGAACAAGACCATCTGAGATTGGTCTTGTAAAGAAGCAGTTTTCTTTTGTTTTGTTTTTTAATTTCTTGGAATGGCTTGATAGAGATCCTGAGGATGGCAGCTAAGCTATAGTGACCACCCAAAACATGGTAGGTGAGGGAAGAAGGGAATGAACCTGCTCTTAGGCTCGCAGGGTTTCAATAAGTTCTGAAGAAGAACATTCAGAAGAGTGGGATCTGCCCTGGCCCAAATCAAAAGCTAAATGTAAGTGAGCCGTCTTCCACCATCAAGGGACCTGGACATATAAGGCACTGCAGTACCTAGGCAGAAGTTCATGTGTGATGGTTTTCAGATGCAAAAGCGATCTTTCCTCTTCTTGAAATTTAAACACCTCCACAGTGGACTTGGAGTCTGGATGGTTTACCACCAGTAGGTACACGGCATTATCTGAGAGGAGATGAGAAACAAAAATTGAAGCATTAGCGAAGCTCTCAGCTGTCAGTTCCCTCTTCCCAAAGCAATTTCAACCCACCTCCAACTAGTACTTAGGATGTCAGGCAGATGGAATATTTTCATCTTTGTAGAGAAAAGCGTTTGTGATTGCTCCTAAGAAAAGTGGCTAAAGGAAAAAGTAGTGACAACCTCTGAAGACTCACAACTTCACAGGAGAGAAAAAAAAAGCCCCGAACTTCAGAACGAACATCTCCGGCGCTGAAACTCCAGACAGCTTGTTAAGCTTTGATAGTTCAAGTGATCTTCGTGGGATACTAAGTTGAGGTAAAAAGGATTTGAGGGTGTGAGAACTGGACTAGATAGTGAGCTTGTGTGTAATTTCCACAATGGACAGTGAGCTTGTGTGTAATTTCCACAACAGATGGCAAACTCGCATGTAATTTTCACAGTGGAAGATGGCAAATGTCTCAGGGAGAATGTCTGAGAGAGAGAGGAAGACTTTTTTTTTTCTTTTTTTTCTTTTTCTTTTTCTTTTCTTTTTTTTTTTTTTTGGTTTTTCGAGACAGGGTTTCTCTTGTTTAGTTTTGCGCCTTTCCTGGAACTCGCTTTGTAGACCAGGCTGGCCTCGAACTCACAGAGATCCGCCTGCCTCTGCCTCCCGAGTGCTGGGATTAAGGGCATACACCACCACCGCCCGGCGAGAGGAAGACTTTGGGCGTGAAAGAAAGTGCTCTAAGTGGTAAAGAAGATGTGGCCAGAGAAAATGTGATGCCAGGCTACTTGTCTAAGAAGTCAGAAGGGAGTGGTGGCTCACTTTCTAATCCTAGTAGGTGGAGGCAGGAGAGTTGCTTGTTGGGTTACAGAGTAAGAATGTGTCTCAAGGAGGAGGATGAGGAAGAAGGCAAGAAGAGGAAGCAGTGGGGTATCTCTGGAAAACTCTGACATCATCAAATTGGTATTTAAAGGAAAGCAATGCACTGTTTAGCAGATGTGAACAAAAAAGCCAGCTCAGATATTTTTGATTGGCCCATCCTACAAGCATGTATTTTTCATTGGTGTTAAGTTTAGATTCTGCAAAGGAATATTGTCATATGATAAAGAACTAGAGGGTAATGTAGTGTCTTCCTCATAGCAGTTAGGGACCTTCTTTCCAACAAGATAGTATTAGAGCAGAGAGCTAAATGAAACAGGAGGAAACTGCAGAGATCTGGAGAAATAATATTCCAAGTTGAGGGAAGAGAATCTGCAGAAGCTCTGAGGCAAGAGGTCCTTGATACAGTCACTTAATAGCGAAGGAGTGATGAGAGCCCAGAGAAGTGAGGGATCTGGGGCCACGGGTGTGTGTGTGTGTGTGTGTGTGTGTGTGTGTGTGTGTGTGTGTGTGCAGGAGCAGTCTTGCTGGGATTGGGGTAGGATCTAGGTTTTATCAGTTGTGACCATGAACAAGTAAGGACATGGCTTGAGACTGCAGTAGGAACCCCATTCAGAAAGAGGAACATCCATATTAACAGAATAACACTGACCACAAAAGGACAGGAGAGGACACGAGAGGCATTTGACAGGACACATCAAAAGCCCTGGGGACAGCTGAAAAGCAAGGAAGTCAGACACCACATAAATGTGGGGATTAAACCAGGATTCATATTCTATACAGAAGATTCTTCTTTTAGAAGTTGATCCCCAAAATGTTTATAGATGATCCATGTGCAAGAAGAGTGTCACCCTGGAACTGCTTGAAAAGAGGTAAAAAGGTGAAAACACCTCCTTATATACAAGCAAATGGTCAGTGCTCAGGACTCCCCCGCAGCTGAATCCCGAGAACCCTGAAAGTGGGTCTAAATGCAGGCATAAAGAGACGCCTGGCTCCAGCGATGAAAGGGAAAGCCACCTACCAAAGAGTCTGGTAACACTACACCGATTTTCTTTTTAAAAGTATACACATGCCAAACACTGTATTTCTTTGCACTTAAAATGTTTAGGGAAATAATATGGCAAAGGTTGGGTGAGTGTATAGAAAGATCATTGACGTCGGGCGTTGGTGGCGCACGCCTTTAATCCCAGCACTCGGGAGGCAGAGACAGGCGGATCTCTGTGGGTTCAAGGCCAGCCTGGTCTACAGAGTGAGTTCCAGGAAAGGCGCAAAGCTACACAGAGAAACCCTGTCTCAAAAAATCAAAAAAAAAAAAAAAAAAGAAAGAAAGATCATTGACAAGTACACACACACACACACACACACACACACACACACACACACACACACGTATATAATCATTTTTTGACATTTTTAGTTTAAAGTGGTCATAGGAGAGGAACACCAGTGGAAGTATCTAGGAAGAGCCTTCAGCATGGGACTGAACATCTAAAGGGAAAAGAACGTTGATAACACATATCTGGGGATATTCTCCTAGAATATAGGCACAGACAGCGACACTAGCTTGAAATGTCTGGATGAGGGAAATAAAGAGGCAGCAAAATGTTGAACTGAGACTATGAGGAACTCTCAAAGAGTCACAGTGACTGATTAGGGGGATGCTGTCAGGGAGAGCAGATGCTGCTCCCAGAAGCTGGATTATCAGGTAGGGGTGATGCTCTTGAAGGCGAAAGTGGGTAATAGAAAAAAGTCAGGTGGGAGGAAGGATGGAAGAAAGGGAGAGAAAGGGGGAAGGGAAGAAGCGGAGGAGGGAATGGAGACAAAGAGCATAAATGAACATTTTTGTCACCTGGACAAGTCTTAACCATTGCCCCAGCCACCATCAAGCCGGCAGAATTCAATTCTCTGGGGCTGAAGCTTGTGCACTGGGATTTTTACATTTCCAGGTGTTTCTGTGTGTACCCGAATTTGAGAATTGCCATACTGCAAAGGAAGTGGCACCAAGCACCCAGGGAAAGGCAGTGAGTGATGGCACCATGGGTGGGCGAACAGGCGCAGCTGGAAGCATCCAGTGAAGATGAGCTTCTGAACAGTGAAGAGAGCCCAGGGACGGGCTGAGAAAGCAGTGCCGGAAAGAGGTGTCACTGTGTCACCGAGGCAATGATCGGGGCTGGAAGACTGGCTGCAGATGCTTGCATCTTCCGATTGTTAGACATGGAAAGCCTATTGCAGTTAATGCTGAATATATAATTATTTTATAGGCATAATGTGAATACTACTAGTCTATGAAATCAGTGGCTTTACAAATCTGAGATATTTAGCATTTTCAGGCATTGAAATGATTTTAGTATTGCTTACTTAAAAACAGGAGGAAAGGCAAAACCCATAAAAATTATTCATGACTAGCCTTTCATAGAATGAGAAGAAGTATTCATTGTTTGGCATACTTTTACCCTTTAAATTTTTTTATTCACTATTACCTTCATCTGTGAATGTACTAACTCCATGAGGGTTGAACGACGATTTATCCAACTTATTTCCTGTAATTTCTAATTCCAACACTGCTGGGTCCTTCTCATTCAAGTCCATCAGAAGTATTTTTCCAGGCTTATCGGGCTCAAAACTTTTTATTCCAGGATATTTCAGTCCCTTAAAAGAACAGTGGAGAAAAAGCAGGCATATCACAGATACTTCAAGAGCCGAGAGGTGTTGATTGATATGTGTGTCCATGATAACTGCTCTGGGCCACAGGTGACCACAGGGCCACCTTTTAACTGACTGACTTGTATGACAGGCCCACTCTGGAAGCCAAGGGCTCCTTTATGGTTATCCCCTACACACCTCACATCACCTTCAGCCAAGTCCTAGGTGAGTACAACACAGCTCCCTGCCCTAAGAGAGAGTAAGGTGATCACCCATCTCATTTGAAAGTGGACACTGCTCTACAGAAGGCCTAAGGAAAACTTAAATTGCCAGTCCCAGAAAATGTTCTAGAACACAGTAAAACAGCAAACACTCACAGTACTTAGGAAAGCCAGTCCATTAGGGAGGATCTCTAAGTCTTCAGCACCTGTTTCTGCAGGAAGGAAGCAGAAGGACAGATTGTTTCAAGGTTTTGCAGGAAGCTAACAATCCTTCTGCCTATCTCCTCTTGCTTGAAAATGGGTCTCTATGTGAGCTCCTGTTTGCCAGGTTCAGAATGAATCTTTCCTTTCATTTAAATTGATGAATGTGATCATAAGAACATTAAAGAATGAATTTTAGCCAGATGGTGATGACACATACCCTTAATCCCAGCACTTGGGAGACAGAGGCAGGAGGATCTCTGTGAGTTTGAGGTCAGTCTGGTCTACAAAGCGAGTTCTAGGACAGCCAGGGCTGATACACAGAGAACTCTGTCTGGAAAAACCAAAACCACCACAAAAAAAATGAATTTTATATTTATTTGCAGAGTTTCATGTAACCCAGGGTAGCCTTGAACTCACTTTGTAAATTGAGGATGACCCTCACAGGTGATGGGATGATACACATGTGCCAACTTGCCTGGCTTGACTCTATGGAATTTTAAAGAATATTAATATCATCAACAAGCACAATGACAATTTGTGCTTCATATACTTGCTTGAATTGATGGCCCTTTATCTCAGAATCAAGATCTCTCATATATATTTGTGAGTCCATGGAAACTCACAAAATATAAAACATTTGATTATTTGGAAAGAGTGGGTATTAGCCTGAACTCCTGAACTCATAAACTCCAAGTACATCATAGTTCCAAATCAATTAAACATCTGAAAACTATGTTAGAAATACAAGCAAACCCAAAATTTTTGTTTTTAGGTGGGGATATTTTGCTGATAGTTGGTAGCATGTACTTTCTAAGTATAAATACCAATAAAATATCTTTTCAAGTGAGTTACCCCTTAAATACAATTAAATTTTAAATTTTTCAATTAATACAGAGACAAATGAAGTATTTGCTTTTGTAGTCATACACTTAATGAGTGTGTATATTTTTCAGATACTCAGGGATATTTGACAGCGATATTACACTTTCCGAGAAAAAGCGTTGTACTGTAAGATATCTTCTCATGTTTAAGAATCTTACCTAAATGAGTCTTCTTGACTCATTTCTGCGCTGTCATCATCTCAGACAAATAATTCTAAAAGCAGAAGCCAACAACCACTACCGAAATACAGCAAAAGCATGAATCTCAGATGAGTTGACCTCTACTAACAAAGCTAGCTGGTTGGTTGAAACAAGATGCACACTTGAGCTCTGGGATGCTCTGAGTTGGTTACCAGGGGTTACTATTCTTCCACCTTTTTATCTTTGCTGACAGGTCTTACCTCCCAGGATGGACACCAGTAATTATCTTCCCGGCTTCCTTTGCAGCTAAACATCAGCCTGTCCCCCAGTTCTGCCTAATGAGATCTAAGGGGAAATCTGCTGAGAAGTTCTAGAAAAGAGTCTCCTCACCAACAATCAAAGAGGGGGCACATGAAAAAGCCTTGTGGTAATTGCCTGTGAGAGCGTTCATTAAAAAATTATTCTTTATTTTAAGCTTTAATCTTTTTCCTTCCTCTCCCTTTTGCCAGCTCCTTGGGTTTTGTTGCCATGAAACTATAGTTCTGGATACAGTTTTTGTTCTATAGACCAAACAAAAGCCAATAAAAATGGAAGCATCTTGGTAATACATGTGTGGGGTCAAAAGTCAAAGTGCATGGCATTTGTAAGCAACTCCTGACTCTGTATTACACTCCTGATTCAATGTTGTAATTTTTGACAAAACTGAACAAGAGCATTAGTAAAATATATAGTGAGATAATATCCTTGCATTTGAAATCTGGCACTTCCTCGTCTATATACATACCGACTCCTTTAACTAAATTGCAGTTAGGAAGGTCTACAGGAGTTACTTCACGGTGAGCATTTAATCTTCTTCTAGAAGAGAGAAAAGAATAAAATATACATTAAAAAATTCAGAAGGTAGAGTTGAGGTGCAAAAGTAAGTCCACAAAGTTCTCTTTAACTGTGTTTTGCCTTGGGTATCCCCCCTGAGTTAGTATTCCTGAGCAGCTGTGATTCTTCAAGACCAGTGGGGACCCCGAGGTACAACACAGAGTTGCGTGAGGGCAGTTGTGTACAGAGGAGGACAGATGCATAAAGAGGCACGTGGTGTTCTCCAGACTCTGTGCACTTGGCGGGAACTATTTCATCAGTTGTACTTGAATTCCGCTGTGGACAGTTAGACTGAATGACAGCAGAGCTCCAATTGACGATGACGCTGATGTCTGAGAGCTTCTCGTAGGAAGAGCTTGCTATTTCTCTAAACATCTAGACTCTAAATACATATGCTACCTCATAGTTCCAAATCAGTTAAATATTTGAAAACCATACAGTAAATACAAGCAATTCCAAATGCTTACATTAAAATGGGGATACCTTCCATATAACTCAAGAATATGTATTTTCTATTCTGTCTGGCTCTACAGCCCAGATGAGGTATTTGCTTTTCAGATATGAAAATGCAAATGTGTGAAAATGCATGAAAATGCAGGTGTGTTTTAAGAGTATTTACAACTTCAGAAAGTCATTTTCAAGGACAGCATGCAAAAAGGCTGGGGGCACATGGGGGCAAGCACCTATATGTTAACAGACATATTTACATATTTATACATATATGTAAACAGAGGAAAAGAAACAATTTATTGAATCCAAGGACATAAGCATCATGGGGAATATTTGAGTGAAGGACGAAGGAAAAATGAACAGATGTGAGAAGGAAGCACCAGCAGGCTCCTGAACAGAACGAAGCCATTGCTGTGGCATCTGGAAGAAGTGGACCACAATGTTGGCACAGCCAGAAGAACCAGACAACAAGTCATGCAGCTTCTAGAACGCATGACCTAGGACAGCCTTGCTAAGTAGTGACAATTATCCCAGAGTCCCTGGTGATTTTAGCTGGCTGGCAATGAGCTGGGAGCTTCTCTTCTTACCTTCCTGGCAATTTAGCCTCACAGAAGATGAGCCAGGAGTGAATAAGCACTGTCACTATATAAAGTGTAGTCCTCACTGTGACTACACATGCAAAGGACAGTAAGGACTGAGGGTGTGTCCTTTCTTCCGAAAAAAGAACTGAGATGTTCCCACCCTTGTGTTAGTGGCTGTCGATTCCATAGTCTAGGACAGTCTGGACAAATGAGGTATAAGTGCAGGCGAGTAGTCTCCTCTGTGAGAACACCTGAGTTTGTCCTAGTGCAGGACCAGAACGGAAACCCACAGGGATGGATGAGGGAGAAGCAGACATAATCAAACAGATGAGAAATGCCGGGCATGCTGGCAGGCCGTGCTTCCTCAGTGACAGGAATCAGCTCAGGAAAAGTTGGAATCTGTCCTGTGACTTGGGAATCTAAGAAGAATGTCAGAAATGGAAAATTGAAAAAACGCCGCTGGACTACAATTTGACATTGTCATCATAAAAGCTTATGATAATGAAATAAAAGAAAAGTGATACAGAAATGGCTTACCAGCTTTTCAGACTGAGAGCTGTATTAGGAAAAGCATTTTAGATGATGCAGACAGTGTCTGTGCACATACCTAAGAACAACAGCAACAACAACAACACACACACACACACACACACACACACACATACTTGAAACAAGTTTCACAACATAATCCTCCTAATCCTCAGAATACATGCTTTTCTTCTCCTGTGGTAGGGCTTGAAGTCGGGGCTTTGCACATAAGAGACAACACTTTACCTCTGAGCTGTATCTCTGGCCCCATGTGGTATGTTCTTAATTTTTAAGGGGTTTCTTGTTTGTTTTGTTTTGTTTTTTTCAGTTCCACTCAATTTAAAAATGTTGGTCATGATTTCCCACGCTGATATTGTGACCTGCCACTAGGAAAGACACTTTTGGGGGAAACAGACAGTGAATGTTTGCAGAGTGCCTCAATAAAGGACAAAGGACAGGTTCAAGATATTAAGGACAAAGGTCAGAACACAAGGCAAAGTGAGTCACAAAGAAGAACTTCAAGCACGTAAAATCATTGAATGGGTTAAAACTTGTGGAAGGAGCCAGTGACTTTTTTAGAGTCGAAGCACACAAGAAGAGTAAGGTGGTACCTGGCTCACGAGGTCCATTAAGTACAATGGGTTTACACTGGACATAGAGAAGCCAATTGACTCAGCCGTTATCGTCAGACACGTCACAGTGAGTAGGAGCCCAAAGTAGGCAAGAAGAGAGGAGGTCTGCACCCAGTTACTCTGGGTGCCAACTTATAGTCCAACCAAGCCAGATTCCAACAGGATGTCATTGATGGCACACTTCCGGTCCTGCATTTGTTCCCCCTTTAACTCTCAAACAACCTTCTCCGTATTCTTTTCCCTAATTACAGATGGCTAAGATTAAGCAGTTAAGAAGAGGCTAAGCCAAAATTGGAAGACAACCACGCAGGCCAATCTGCCTTCAGCCCTCTCACTGGGCACAGTTTACAGACAACACCACTGCAGAGATAAAGATGCATCCGAACACTCATCCACCTGCAAGCCTGTGTCTAGCTGTCAGCTTTGTGGCCGCTCTTACATTATTAGGAAATAGCTTGTCAAGGACAAGTGTTCTGGATCTCATAAATAAAGTTCAATGTCAGAGTTGCGTCCCTGATCCCGAAGCCTCTGAAGTCCATCCAGAAATCACATAAACTTTGCTGTGAGCTGTTCTATACAAATAGACACTGACTCCCTGCCAAAGAACACTAGACTGTTAAGCCATGGTGGCACTCTGGGGCCCAGGTGCTTCCGTGTACTATCAAGCATTCCTCATTTGTCTGGATTTCTTTATGAAGGCTACTGCGTGCCAAACCCCATGGTAAGGTCACTTACACATACTTCCTTATTTAATCCTTCAAGCACTTTTCAAAATAAAGATTCATGTTTTCCAAGTTGGGGGTATAGCTCCGACAGAGGACTTGCTTGGCATAGTCAAGATCCTGGGTTCAATCTCTACAGCATCCTCTCTCACTCTATCTCTCTCTCTCTCTCTCTCTCTCTCTCTCTCTCTCTCTCTCTCTCCTCTGTTTCTCCCTCACCTTTTCCTTGTTCTATATGTGAAAACATCAAACACCAGGCCATTCAGATGTGACTCCTTAATTTAAAAGGTACAACAGAGATAGGACATCAAGTCTCAAGATTCAAAGCACTCTGTTTCCTACTTCTCCTTTGTACCCTTTTCATTAGCCTACACTTTTTACTTCACTTTGACTGTCCTTTTCCTCATCATCTATAGCTTGTTTCTGCCTTCCATAGCCTCCTGTGGTCTTTGGTGATGGGATCAGTAGCTCCTTCGTTCGTTTTCATGGACCATGACATAAATGTCTACCAAGTCCCTTATCATGCTGCTTTTTAATAATTAGTTTTTGGTCTTGTTGCTCCCTCTAAATTATTAAACTGGTGAGTGATGCTACATGACACTACTTCCAATGTGGCTTCCAATGTGAACATAGAACTTGTAGAGGAGGGAATTCAGCTGATGTCTGCTGAACTGCTTTATAGCACTCTTAGTCTAGTACATCAGACAGAGAAGATGGTATAGATATACTGATGGGGCCAGCAGGTCTGGAAGACAATTCAGCCTTAGCCATAGTGTCAAAAATTATGGTAATATTCAAATATTATATAAACTATCTCCAACATGCTCATTTGTTGAAGGTATGGTCTCAGTGCAATGCTCAGAGATGGGGCCTTTAGGAAGTGATTGGGTCATGATGGTGTTGATCTAATTGATAAGAGTAATGCATTCATGGATCCATAATGGAATGGACTCTTTGAAGATCATGGACACTATGGAAGGTGGGCAAGGTTGGAGGAAGTGGGCCACTGGGCCTGTGGATTTGAAAAATCTATCTTGTCCTCAAGCATTTTACTCTGGTTGTTTCTCTCTGCTTAAGGCCATCATGTGATAAGTAGCTCTGCTCTTACCATCCTGTAGTAGTTTGAATGGAATTAGCTACCATTGGCTCATAGGAAGTAACACTATGAGGAGGTGTAGCTCTGTTGGAGTGTGGTGTGGCCTTGTTGGAGGAAGTTGTGTCACTGTTGGAGCTGGCTGTGAAGTCTCCTATGCTCAAGATACCACTCAGTGTCACAGTCACTTTTCTATTGCCTTCTAATCAATATGTGGCCGGCACCGTGACTGCCTGCATGCCACCATGCTCCCCGCCATGATGGTAATGGACTGAACCTCTGAAATTGTAAGCCGCCACCTCAATGAAGTGTTTTCCTTTGTAAGAGTTGCCGTGGTCATGATGTCTCCTCACAGCAAGAGAGACCCTAAGATACACCTCCTCATCCTGATCTTCCTTCAACAGGCCCACTGCTATGAACCAAACCCCATAGGATTCAACTCCCAAAACCTGGAGCCAAAATAAATCTTTTTTGTTTAACTTGTTTCTCTCAGGTTTTTCTTACAGTCACAAAGGGTCTGACTAACACACCAAGTATCATTCACTAGACTCGTGAGGTAGATTTCTGAGGTCACTTATGGCAACTGTGAAAGCGAATGATTACAGGGAGCTCATTATGTGCCTGGTTTTATATATCCTAGTGCGATGTGTGTTGTTTTCCCATGAGTTCCAGATACAGAAACAGGTTTGTAACTTTTCTTGGCATTAACATGATAAAATAAATCGAAAGTTGCAGAAATGAGATCTTATCCATGTTGCTGGGAATCCACCACCATCATTGCCTATAGGACATACTACCTAGTGTGAGTGTGAGGTAGCAGAGGTATGTTGAAGAATTAATGCTAGCTTGGTCACAGAGACCTTACACATTGTGGTGGCAAATCTAGGAAGGAGGCTTTTGGGTTCTCAGTGTCTCACATCTTCAAGGAATGTTCTGTGTTGTCCTAGGCATTCTCTAGATTTCTATGATAAATATCATGAAAAGCCACATGCCCGAACTGACTACAGAGGTGAAGCAGAACCCTGGTTTCTTCCTCTCTGCCTCTCCCATATCAGATGTTCAGGAAATCCTGCAAGACACAGACTGGTCCTGAGCAGATTGCTGTGACCTTCCTCCAACTTCTCATGTGCATACCACACCCCTGCCCACACACAGTCCTCTCTGAAGAAGCCTGTATCTACTCTGAGGTCAGGGCTTGCCATCATGACACAGTCACATCTTTTCTCTTCTCTTCCCTGGGCAGCAGATTCATGATATTCCTGAGGTCATCTGCATTGTCTCCAAAACAGGAGTAGGTCATTATCAATCCCTCAGGCTCTAGTTCCAGAAAGCAAGGTTTGTGTGTCCTTTACAGAGCAAACAAATCTCCTGGGTTGGGGGCATTTGCTAAGTGCTGCTGATCAGATTCAATCGTGGGAATTGGGGCCTGAGACTCTGCTTATCCAGGGAGGTCTTGGGTACCTCTGAGACCCATGGATCCTCTTGTGCGCTGAGGCTTTAGAGCTTCTGGTCAGTGGGTGTTGTGTCCCTTCTTTCTCCTGTCAGAGATCTTCCAGGAGACTCTGCACACAATTCCCAGTCTGTAGTTTAACTGGTTTTTACAGCAGTTAAAAGCCCAACTCAAGCTATAGAGATGACTCTGTGGTTCAGATGCTTGCTACAGAAGTATGAGGACCTATGTTCTTATCCTTGGCACCCATGTAAAAAGCAGGGTGCGGCAATGTGCACCTGTAATTCCACATTGCAAAGCAGAGACAGGTAGACTTCTGGGGCTCCTTAACTAGCCAATCTCAGCAGTTAGGGAGCTCTAGTTTCAGTGAGAGACCCTGCCTCAAAAAAATGAGGTTGAGAGTGATGGAAGAAGATTTCTAACACCAATCTCTGACCTCCCCAGGTGCACACATGGGCAGGTACAGCCATACACACACAAACATATACTATATATGCAAGTTTTTCAAGCCCAAATACTTTTCTAATATTTTGTGACTTAAGAAATAATAATTTACAAAACCCAACTCTGTAAGAATTCTAATTAGTCCATAAGATTATATAACTGTTTAATCCCAATAGTCCATGTTGATTAATTTTTTACTTCAGAGTAAATAACACAATAGTATTGACTAAGCCTTTTGGAGTAGGATGGTGTCTAGACTTTGAACCCTTATGAAAGATTATCCTGAAACTTCACACACATTCTCAGCCTCCTGTCCATTAACACCCTGGTGGGTTATTAAATGCTTTCAAGGGAAGCAGGAACAAATACCACTGAATAGCTACTGAGTCCTGGGCTCCTTGTTGGCAATTTTCTATATAAGTATATGCCACTATGTCCGGTTTATTGGAGCATTCAATGTTAGAGATGCAAAATGATTTGCCCAAGATACCTTGTTCAAAGCAAAACCAGTCCAGTATTCACGAGCATGATGGCCCCTTGCTCCAGCCCAGCACCCATTGGAGTGTGTGGACCACACCAGGGAATGGGTGCTTCTATGTGGGCCAGTCCATAAGCCGGCTTTCTGTCTGTCTCCCTCAGTGGAGTCTCAAATTGAGATTCTCTAAGTCAGGAAGGTTTGCTACATCTGTAGATTTTCCTGTTAAGAATCTGGAGCTACTTTAGGGTGTGGAGGTGCTTCTGGAGCTGGCAGGGGTAGGGACCACGGGGCTGCAGCTCTCACCCCACTCACCCCACCCACTCACCCCACTCACTCACCCCACTCACCCCACTCACCCACTCACCCCACCAAACTTACTGATAGGAAGACTGGTGATTCTTGTAGAGTGCCAGCAGCAGCCCCACAAAGGTGAGCCCTATCAGCTTGGCCATGGCCTGAGACAGACGGACAGACTGAGAGTGGACAAGTGCAGGGACTCTGATCAATCCTGAGGCCTGCAGCCCAGAGGCTTGGACAGCTCTGGATTGGCCAACCTGAGCTTGCCTGAGGCACTCCCTGGTGCCACAGCTCCAGGTCAGCCAGAGTCCTCCTGCCGCACTGTCCTGGCCAGGTGCTTCATTCCTCTTGTCCACCCCAGCCCATCCCCCAACTTTAAGGAGAGAAAAGCAGAACAGGTGCCTAAACTGGTCAGTAAGGGATTAAGCAAGTTGGAGGAAACAGAGAGCCATGGGAAAAAAATTGAGCCAGAAAGGTGAGTCGTTCACTCACTTTGTGCCAAAAAAAAAAAAAAAAAAAAAAAATCCTAATCCTTGTGGCTCAGCAGGGCTCAGAACTTCATCATGATAACTGCCAATTAACAACACAGAAGAGAGGGTTGTGGCCAGAGCCCCTAAGACCCAGGCTGTTCTCACCAAGTGGCCCATGGAACCATGGAACTCTTGCAATGCAACGCCATCATTTCAGAGTATCGCCTTCTCCCGGTGCCACTTTCGAGTGTACAGCTCTCTGAGATATAATACTCCACCATTCAGCAGCTCCCTTACTTGGCTGGTATTACACTGAGTATGAGCTATGTACCAGACACTGTTCTAGATGCTAAGAGGAATGACAAGTCTCTATGGGGCTTACATCCAATGTGCGCAGTCAAGGAAATCATCACTGCGGGGATGAGCCAATGAGATGACTCAGAATGTAAGGGCACTTACTGCCAAGCCTGGCCACCTGAATTCCGTAACTGGGACTAATGTGGTGGAAGTAGACTTGAATGATGCAGCTTGTCCTCTGATCTATACATATGCGCGCACGCGCACACACAGAGAGAGAGAGAGAGAGAGAGAGAGAGAGAGAGAGAGAGAGAGAGAGGAAGAGAGAGGGAGAGACAGAATATAATTTAAAGAAATATCAAAGCTGAGTGGTGGTGGCGCACACCTTTAATCCCAGCACACAGGAGGCAGAAGCAGGCAGATCTCTGTGAGTTTAAAGCCAGTCTGGTCTACATAGCAAGTTCTAAGACAGCAGGGCCACACAGAGAAACCCTGTCTCTAAAAACCAAAAGAAAGAAAGGAAGGAAGGAAGGAAGGAAGGGAGGGAGGGAGGGAGGGAGGGAGGGAGGAAGAAGATCAAGATGGCATTTATGTTGCCGTGGACAGTGACATTGCACTGGAGATGTGCACATGGGCCACGGAGGAAAACAAAGCTTGGAAAGAGGAGAGTGCAAAGGGGCTAGTTAAGATGAAATTAGTAACAGAAAGAAAGGCGCAGTGGAGGAGGTGCCACACTCATCTGCTCAGTGCTCTTCTCTCCTCCGTCGGGACTGTTTGCTTGACTTGAAGCTGGTCCCTCCCTCTGCCCTGCATCCCTTTTCTTCTCAAGTCATTTGGTCCCGGTTGCACTTTCTCTCTTCTGCAACATTCATCTCTTTCCCCTTTCTAGAATATTCCCATCGGAGGCCAATGTGCTTTAGTTATCACCCATAATTCTCAAGGAAAGCCTTTGACTTCGTAACCTAACCACTGCCCTGCTTTTCTGCTCCCTTGGGAACACCAACTGTCAAACCTGGGCTTCTGTGTAACACACTGAACCACCCTGAAGGAGGTTCCACTGGAAAGGTAGGATGGCCAGCTACTACGTGCCTTCTTGCCATATCCACTGTGGAAGAAGATGCAAACGAAGCCTTCTTGGACCTTCTAGGAAGGACTAGCTACCAGCTGCATGAGGCTAAGGCACTGTGGGAGACGACACATGGAGCAGAACCATCTGCCTGAGAGAAGAGGGCCATCATCGTCTCCAAGAGGGGAAAGTGTTTTAATGGAAACAATAATCTGCGTCCAGTATGATAGTGTGCTGGGCACTATTAAAAGAGAGAAGGAGCCACTGAGTTTGATGATGCAGTGCTGTGGATGGTTTAATTTAATTCTGCAGCTGAGACAAGGAACTTGTGCCATGTTAGAATGGGTTAATGAGAGAATGGAAGACTGGAGACATTTCCCTAACTGTTCTCTTTGTATGTGTGTGAGTGTGTGTGAGTGTGTACATGTGTGCTAGAGGATGAATTCTGCTGCACATACAGAGGACAGAAGACAGAAATCCAGTGTCTTTATCCACTGCATGTTTTTTATTTTAATTAATTAATAATAGCTTATTATTGTGCGAGTGTAGTGCATATGTGTATTGGAAAGCTATCCAGCTCTATAACCATCTTATGCTGACAAACAATTAAGGAATTTAGGCATGGCTCAGCAGGCTGCCTGGTTGACATTCCAGGAAGGACATTTAGCAATCCCTCCAAAATAGGTACAAAATGAATCATTTTTAAAGCTTTATTTTTATATATTTATTTTGAATCTCTCTCTCTCTCTCTCTCTCTCTCTCTCTCTCTCTCTCTCTCTCTGTGTGTGTGTGTGTGTGTGTGTGTGTGTGTGTGTGTATGTACATGTAGGCCTGGGGAGGTCAGAGAACAAATTGTGAGAGTTGATTCTCTCCTTCCACCCTATGTGCCCTGGGTCATTAAACGCGGTGACAGGTACCCTCCCCAGCTGAGTCATCTCATCGATTCCCCCAAAACAGACCTTTTGATCTAGCTCCATGCTTGCCACGTCTCTCCAAGTTCTTCATACTTCAGTGGTGACCCTGGACATTCCTATCATCTATCTCATTTTCCGCAGACCTTCTTACATCAAATGAACCTATCATTTCAGCTGATAGCAAACATAAAGGCAAAAGTTCGGTCTTCCCAAATCCATGTTCAAAAAATCAGGGTGTAGCGGTATGTTCCTATAGTCCCAGCCCTGTGTGGGTAGAGACAGATGGATTTCAACTTGTTGAGTTCAAAGCCAGTGAGATATGCTGCCTCAAATAAAAGAGGCACCTGAGGAGCAATGCTTTACATTGTCCTCTGAACTTAACATGCATGCCCACACATGTGCATATGCACCTGCACACATATGGTACTGGCACACATATAAATTTGCACACAAACCCCAAAATTGGCCTGTTCCAAATAAGTCTCTATTAGGTATCTATTGTTGTATTTTAAAAAATAGGTTATGCTTAACCTAATAGCTAAAAATAATGCTAGCCGGGAGTTTTTCAAAGATCTCCCCAAACACAGGCAACGGCCCTTGCTCTGGGTTGCCCACCAGAACTTGATAAGACCCTGGTGTTGAAGATGCCACGTAGTTTGGTCACAGGACATAGAGAAATGAAATTGCTTCTGACAAGGAAGTGTCCTTGCTAGCTAGCTCTCGTCGTCGTAGCACGAGGTGCTGAGCAGGCTGGAGCAGGGGAGGAGTCCCTGCACTCTAAGCCAGTGGTGAACACTGTGAGTTACAATAGCAGCTAGCAGAACAAGATACACAGACGGGTGCAATCATAGCACAAGTGCTATCAGAGTAACCAGATGTTTTCTGATTGCGTTGAAGGACTGTTTGTTCCACAGGAAGAAATGCATGCCTGTCCCAGCCAAGAGCCCATGACTGCGGAGCTCACGGGCCCCAGGAGGGAACCTACTACCATACTTTTGCTAAATGGAGAGAGTATCAAACTGCTGTCCAAATGCTTATCTCTGTACCTATATAGTATTGCAGCTCCCAGACCTCATTGGAGAAATTCTTTTGTGCGGTCAACCTTGGTTAATATGGAAATTCTCAGCCGGTCAAAGTGCAGAGGATAAGTGTCTAGGGAGTACTTAGCCACAGATAGCCCATGACCAATAGGATCTTACCACCAGATTCTAATGGACAATGTATATCAACAGACATGTATATCAATAGCTTCCCTACAAAGGTCAGGCATCATCTCAGAAGAGAGAACCCAAAGATTTTAAGAGTCCAAGGTCAGGGAGTGCTGATGTGAAACAGTGTCTTCTGAACATCCCAGGACCACAACACATATAAACTCATAGAAACTGCGGCTGCCAGCCCAAGATGCGATGTGTGCAAGGTGAAGCCAGGCAAAATCCCAGCGTGGAGGAGGTGTTTATGAGGTCATACCCCCAGCTAAGGAGTTACTGACAATTGATGGTTGCTTGAGAAAGGAGACTCAATTTTCCTTAAGAGTGTGGCCCTGGTAGGTGGACTTTGCTCCAGCTGGTGGCCCCACACCCATGAGTATATGTAGCACAAACTGGACTTGGATTAGAAAGAAAAGGAAAAAGAAGTTGTGAAGGTGGGAGTGATAAAGGACGGATCTGGGAGGAGTTGCAGGGAGGGGTGAATATGATCAAAATACATTGTATGCACATAGGAAATTTTCAAAGAATTAAGATAAATATTATATATTTTTTTACTTTTATTGATTCTTTGTGGATTTCACATCATACATTCCTATCCCACTTATCTCCCTGTCCCAATGTGACCATCTCCCCTCCCCCCAAAACAAAACAAAATTTAAAAGAAAAACCAAAAACCAAACAAACAAACAAAAAAATGAGAAGAAACACATCCTGGAAGCTGCGGTGTGACAGTGAGTCCCACAGTTTTACCCATTAGTCCATCCATCTTTTTTTTTTTTAAATAGTCTGATTGTTCTTTATTTTATATCTAGAATCCACTTATGAGTGAGTACATACCATGATTGTCTTTCTGGGATTGGGTTACCTCATTCAGGATGATATTTTCTAGTTCCATCCATTTGCCTGCAAATTTCATGCTTTCATTGTTTTTTTCTGCTGAGTAGTACTCCATTGTGTATATGTACCACATTTTTTTAATCCATTCTTCAGTTGACGGGCATCTAGGTTGTTTCCAGGTTCTGGCTATTACAAATAGTGCTGCTATGAACATAGCTGAGCATGTATCTTTGTGGTATGAATCAGCATCCTTTGGGTATATGCCCAAGAGTGGTATTGCTGGGTCTTGAGGTAGTTCAATTCCTAGTTTTCTGAGAAACCGCCATACTGATTTCCACAGTGGTTGTACAAGCTCACATTCCCACCAACAGTGGAGGAGTGTTCCCTTTGCTCCACATCCTCTCCAACATTGACTGTCATTGGTGTTTTTGATTGTAGCCATTCTGACAGGTGTAAGGTGGTATCTCAGAGTCGTTTTGATTTGCATTTCTCTGATGATTAAGGATGTTGAGCATTTCTTTAAATGTCTTTCAGCCATTTGTAATTCTTGTTTTGTGAATTCTCTGTTTAGCTCTTTAGCCCATTTTTTAATTGGATTGTTTAGTACTTTGTTGTCTAGTTTCTTGAGTTCTTTATATACTGTGGAGATCAGTCCTCTGTCAGATGTGGGGTTGGTGAAGATCTTTTCCCATTCTGTTGGCTGTCTTTTTGTCTTATTGACTGTGTCTTTCGCCTTGCAAAAGCTTCTCAGTTTATTAATTGTTGTGCTCAGTGTCTGTGCTGTTGGTGTTTTATTTAGGAAGTGGTCTCCTGTGCCAATGCGTTCAAGAGTACTTCCTACTTTCTCTTCTATTAAGTTTAGTGTAATTGGATTTATGTTGAGGTCTTTGATCCACTTGGATTTGAGTTTTGTGCGTGGTGACAGATATGGATCTATTTGTAATCTCTTACATATTGACATCCAGTTATGCCAGCACCATTTGTTGAAGAGGCTTTCTTTTTTCCATTGTATAGTTTTGGCTTCTTTGTCAAAAATCAGGTGTTCGTATGTGCATGGATTAATGTCAGGGTCTTCAATTTGATTCCATTGGTCCGTATGTCGGTTTTTATACCAGTAACAAGCTGTTTTTATTACTATAGCTCTATAGTAGAGCTTGAGGTCAGGGATGGTGATGCCTCCAGAGGTTGCCTTATCATATAGGATTTTTTTAGCTATCCTGGGTCTTTTGTTTTTCCATATGAAGTTGAGTATTTTTCTTTCCAAGTCTGTGAAGAATTGTGTCGGGATTTTGATGGGGATTGCATTGAATCTGTAGATTGCTTTTGGTAGGATTGCCATTTTTACTATGTTAATCCTACCTATCTATGAGCATGGGATGTCCTTCCATTTCCTGATATCCTCTACAATTTCTTTCTTTAGAGATTTAAAGTTCTTATCAAAAAGGTCCTTCACTTGTTTAGTTAGTGTTATCCCAAGGTATTTTATATTATTTGTGGCTATTGTAAAGGGTGATGTTTCTCTGACTTCTTTCTCAGCCCTTTTATCATTTGTGTATAGGAGGGCTACTGATTTTTTTGAGTTGATCTTGTATCCTGATACTTTACTGAAGGAGTTTATCAGCTGTAGGAGTTCCCTGGTTGAATTTTTGGGGTCACTTATGTATACTATCATATCATCTGCAAATAGTGAAAGTTTGACTTCTTCCTTTCCAATTTGTATCCCTTTGATCTCCTTTTGTTGTCTTATTGCTCTAGCTAGAACTTCTAGTACTATATTGAATAAATATGGGGAGAGTGGACAGCCTTGTCTTGTTCCTGAATTTAGTGGTATTGCTTTGAGTTTCTCTCCGTTTAATTTGATGTTGGCTGTTGGCTTGCTGTAAATTGCCTTTATTATGTTTAGGATTGTTCCTTGTATTCCTGATCTCTCTAAGACTTTTATCATGAAGGGGTGTTGGATTTTGTCAAAGGCTTTTTCAGCATCTAATGAGATGATCATGTGGTTTTTTTTCTTTCAGTTTGTTTATATGGTGTATTACATTGACAGATTTTCGTATGTTGAACCATCCTTGCATCCCTGGGATGAATCCTACTTGGTTGTGATGGATAATTTCTTTGATGTATTCTTGGATTTGGTTTGCCAATATTTTGTTGAGTATTTTTGCATCAATATTCATGAGGGAGATTGGTCTGTAATTCTCTTTCTTTGTTGAATCCTTTTGTGGTTTGGGTAGCAGGGTAATTGTAGCCTCATAAAAAGAGTTTGGTAGTGTTCCTTCTGTTTCCATTGTGTGGAATAATTTGAAGAGTATTGGTATTAGTTCTTCTTTGAAAGTCCGGTAGAATTCTGCACTGAAACCGTCTGGTCCTGGGCTTTTTTTGGTTGGGAGACTTTTGATGACTGTTTCTATTTCTTTAGGGGTTATTGGTCTATTTAAGTGGTTTATCTGGTCTTGATTTAATTTTGGTATGTGGTATTTATCCAGGAAATTGTCCATTTCTTCCAGATTTTCCATTTTTGTGGAGTATAGGTTTTTGAAGTATGATCTGATGATTCTCTGGA
>CABHPP010110538.1:0-15078 GCA_902168425.1 Peromyscus attwateri
AAAAAAAAAAAAAAAAAAAAAGAAAGAAATGATGTGATTAGATGGAGGTGGTCCACACCTTTAATCCCAGCAGCAAATCCCTCCCTCGGGAGGCAAAGGCAGGTGGATCTGTGAGTTCGAGGCCAGCCTGGTCTACAGAACGAGTTCCAGGACAGCCAGGGGTACACAGAGAAACCCTGTCTTGAAAGACAAAAGCAAACAAAAAGAAAAGAACTGTAAATTCACGTAGGTGTCCCTGGGCCTCTGAGGGAAAGCAGCCTGTGCCAAAGGTCTGCTTCAGGAGGAAGAAGCCACTGGACTGATGGGAAGGTCTGCTCCGTTGAGCTGGCTTCTGTAGGTGGGGTCTCTGGCCTGTAACCCCTTCTACTCAGCTTCTGTGTGAGCCGAGCTGCTGACCTAGAGCCCAGTGCTCTCATGGTGAGGCTAGGGGAGTCCTGGGGAGCACGCCCCTGATGCTGACCCCACACTGAGGAACAGGAGGTTGCTCTCAAGTCCAAACTGTGCCCTGTGTACCTATCCAGATTGCAGGCCTGGTTTTGGGTATGTCCTGTGACAGCTCCCAGCAGCAGAACACCAAACGCTCAAACCAGGGGCCAGAGAGATGGCTCAGAGGCTGAGAGCACTGGCTGCTCTTGCACGAACAGGGCAGCTCACAACTGTCTAATTTCAGTACCAGGAGATCTGACCCCATTCTTCTGGTCCCTGTGGGCACCAGGTGTGGGTGCACGCGCGCACACACACACACACAGGTAAAACATTCACACACATAAAATAAGTAAATCTAAAGATGAATAAATAATAAAAATTTGAAAGTCTTAAGCCAGACTCTAGGCCTGGGTACAGCTCAGTGGGACAACAACCTAACCAGACACAACTAGGCAGGGCTACAGTCAGACCTCCCCTCCAACAACCAAATCAAACCGAGTAGAGGACTCTCAGACCTCGGTGGGCACTGCTCCCCTCCTCTTGGCCCGAGGAAGGGCTGAAATACGAGCTGACTCTGTGGATGCCTAGGGTAGGTTTGACCCTCGTCTGAGCCAGCCCTCTCCTGGTCATGTGGCTGTGGCTGGCCTGGCTGACCTTTCCCTGTTGCTTCATGCCAGGCCCAGCTGTCCCTGAGTCAGGCTCACACAGGCAGAGGGGGTGTTTTATGGCAAGCCATGGGAGTGGCAAACACTGCCAGATAAGCAGATTTCTGGCCCACATCCCTGTTCCAAGTGCTCTACCACACACTAGAGTCCCACCATCACATGAGGTAACCACATGGTCCTGCCCAATGCCTAGGCAGCTGCCCCACTCAGCAGGCCACGGCACTGGAAACACCAAGGCCACTCCCTGCTCTCTACAGCCAAGCTACCCTCACTGGCTATTCACTATATTTTACCATAAAGTGAAAAAAAGTTAAGTCTTGTGAAGTCATGTGGTTGATGGTGCCACAGACATAGGCGGTTTTGACATTGTTGGTTCCATCTAAGGTCCTGGGACAGTCCCAGGGGACTATGTACTCCAGAGGGATGGTGTGCTGAGGAGCCAACAGGAGCATGGCAGGAGGCAGCTCTGTCTCTCATGTCTGAGGCTTGTAAGCCTGACATATACACCCTGGAAGGGAACCTGTTGTCTAGGCTGCCCTGACCCCAGGCCCCCATGCCTTCCACACCCTGCATGTCAGTAGTGTGTGGTCTTCTGCAATATACGTTCCTGGATTCCAGGACAGGAAGTGCCAGGCTCCACAGTGGTGCACCCCAGGTCTCCATCCTGCCCACTGGCCAGGTAGGGACTCACCCTGTGATTCCCCAGCACATAGAAGATGTGGCCCAGCAGTACGAGTGAACAGGCTGTGAGGCGGTTCAGGTCCTCTGCATTTGACATCTTTAGAGTTTCTCGTAGAAATCGCCTGCACAAGGAGACAGATGCTGACATCCTGCAGGCCTATCAGTCATACAGAAGTAGACGTGGCCTGAGGCAGAAGAGGCCATCATACATGGTGCCCCAACCCAAACTCACTTGGCTTCATTGTAGCGGCCCTGGAAGAAGGAGAAGAGCCCCCGGACATAGAAGGCTGCCGCTCGGAGGCAGTGTGAGCTGCAGGGAAGCAGAGTCAGTCAGTTATAGGAGAAAGGTTTCTCAAAGGGAGCCTGCAGACTGTCTGAAGGATGGAGTACAAGCAGGGTTGAGTCTGGATGGCAGTCTGGGGCCCACAGGAGCACATACCACTCCATGAGCAATGGGAGCATGGGATATCTGGGTTGGGCACAGGCTACTCACCTGACCGGGAAGCTGTGGTCTGGGTTTATCCTCTCAAGCAAACTGTATAGCTGGTGGAGAAATGTCAGTCAGTGAGGACTGAGCTCCACCCAGAGGCCAGGCCCTGAACATGCTACAGGGGATAGGGCTTCCTCCACTCCAATGGAAGAATATAACAATATGCAGCATGCCTGCCCAGAATACCCTCAAAGGTGGGGGGTGTCCATCTGAGGGAACCATGTAGGAGAGTGGGGATGTCAGGCCTTGATTTGAGGCAAGGCTGTGGCTCTGTGGCAGAATGCTTGGCAGCATGCAAGAAGCCCTGGGTTGGACCCTAGCACCACAAAAACTTTGTTAAAAGGCACAAAGTGGGGTCAATAAAGCTTGAGTGGCTTAGGATGGGACAGAAGCCACATGGCTGCAGGAGTGCAGCTCCAGTCCCAGTCCCAACCCCTCAAATGTATCCTCATAGAAATTTGGGTTTTTCTAAGTCTGTGGGTGCCCAGGACACCCACAGCCCCTGGGCAGAGATGGAGAAAGGATACCGAACATGAAGCATGTCACCTACTACCTCTTGGTGTCTATTTCCTTCCCGTATATACACACTCGCAAGGTTGGTCACAATGAAAGCCCATAGCTCCTGGTGGTTGGTGAGCTGCAATGGAAGATATGGCATTTAGTAGCCTAACCCTAACCCTAACCCACCCAGCTCACTCCACACCTAAGCACAAAGCAGAGGTTAGCTCTTTCTCCATCAGCTCTGTCAGGGACACTTAGGACATGGACAGGAAAGCTAGCTGTCCTGATCCTATCAATGACAACAGAGGACAACGGCAAGACGTGGTCTCAGCACACAGCCCAGACTGGCCTGGAATTCTCTCTCCTTCTGCCTCAGTGTCCCGAGTGCCAAGATGAGAGGCCTGCAACCACCCTGGCTTGGTTTTTCTTTGCAAGCCAACAGAGGTATACCCAAGCCTCGAAGCATGTTTAGTATGCTCTCTGTCACTGAACCACAGATAGTGGGACATTACATGGTCAAGAGAAGGAGTAAACTGCTAGGTGTGGTGGTACTGGCTGGTCACCCCAGCATTTGGGAGGCTGAGGCAAGATCAGAAATTTTCTTTTTCTTTTTTGTTTTTTTCAAGATAGTTTCTCTGTGTAACAGTCTTGGTTGTCCTGGAACTCACTCTATTAACCATGCTGGCCTCAAATTCAGAGACCCACATGCGTCTGCCTCCTGAGTGCTGGGATCAAAGGTGTGTGCCACCACATCCAGCCAGGCAAGATCAGAATTTAAGGCCAGCCTGTGCAACTGAGATATCCTCTTAAAAACCATGAGCAGGGACTGCAGTTTGGCAATATAGCAATTGCCTGGCATGTGTGAAATTCTAGATTCAATCTCCAGTATGAGACAGAAGGAAGGAGGAAAGGATATGAGATTCTAGGCAGCCCAAGCCCTTTGAGCCCAGGTCCCTGCAGTGGGCATGTCCACTGAAGTACAGGGCCTGCCAGCAGGCCAGGCACACAAAACCCTGGAGTACCCTTCCCTGACCTGCACCAGCACTGGGCTGTCAGCCATGGGGTAACAGGAGGAGCCTGAGTTTGAGGGTGAGGTCCTTGTCTGTCCTAGCTCCTCGCCCCCATGGATTCTCCAAAAGGACTCCCCTCAGCACATGACTTCAGCATTGTGCTGCTGAGCCAAAGCCATATAAAGAAATAAGACACCCAATAAGAATATGAGGTTTCTGGCATTGAAGAAGGGCCTTGGCATTGCAGCAGGAAGGCCCTGAGGCCCAGGGAGACAAATAGGGTAGAGCCAGAGGAGTTGGCTCTTCACACAGCACCCAAAGACATGTAGACCACCAAGGAAAGGAACCCCCATCCCACAGTCAGAGATGCCCCAGCACCTTGCTCATAGAACAGAATCCTGCTCACCAAAATGTCTACTGGGGGCTCCCTGAGGAATGGGTCAGTAGCCTCCCTTTCCTGCAAGGACATTGAGGCCAGGGTAGGGAGAGCCTTCTCTGTTCCTGGGCCAGGTGGGCAGAGCTGGGAGGTGAGCTGGCCCAAGAGGCATCTGGGCCACTCTGGGAGAAATGGACCAGTTTCTCAGGGACCAGCAGGAGCCTGTAGGAGGTCAGCAGCCTAAGGGTGTAGGTGCCTTGTGGGGGAGCCCCCTCTCTGAGGTAAAACCTGTCCTCTGTCTCTGAGCACCTATCAAAGGACTTAGGTAGGATAAGGGCACGTCCCAGTCACTGGTCATCTATACAATGTGACTCTACACAACCTCAGAACTCATCATGACTCCAGGAGTACCACAAGCCGACACAGACTGAGAGTGTCCTGGCACTTACCAGGTGTCAAAGTGGCCTCCTAGTGTCCCTATGGCCCCGATACATATGTCCTTCCCTTATATCTGCCAAGGGTGTTGAGGAACCCTCCACCCCAGTCAGCTCCCACCTAAACAAGAACTGTGTCACTGTCATGGTCAGTGTTAGCTGACTGCAGAGGACATGGGCTGAAAGCCTACAGTTCTAGCAGCAGATCTGAACTGGTCTCCATCCTCACTAGGGGGTACCCAGCTTGACAAATTGCCACTCAGAGAGCCAGCCTTACCCGCAGGGCTGTGGTGAATTGGGCTTCAGCATTGTCCATGCAGTTCACGGAAACACAGTACAGGCCCTGCAAGGACAGGGATAGATGTAGGGCAGCTGACATAGTAACCCTAGGCACGCATGATGTGTACCTGGGCCTCTGGAATGAGCTTCACACTATTGTAAAGGACACCCTCCCCCTGACAGAACAGAGCTCACTAGGAACATTTGGATACTAACTGGGTAGTGTCACAGGGTTATTTACTGGGACATCCAGATTCTTTCAGGGTAGATCATGTTCTTTGTTAAGTATGTTCTAGGTTTGGGATTCTGGCAAGAGTGGGACCCAGCACCCAGGACACACTCACCAGCAGTGTGTGCAACTGGGCAGCATGGTTGGAGAAGAGCCGAGGGGACTGTTGGCATAGCTGGCAGACCTGGGAGATCTGGGGAGAGAATGGAAATCACTGCCTGCTCTGGTACCCAATAGTGGAGTACAGCCTCAAGGCTGGAAGACATGCTTGCCAAACTAGGGTCAAAGTCCTGGAAGGAGGAGCTGCACAGGGAGGAGGGTGACCCTGATCTCCTTCCTCCTTGCCCATGCTGACCACTGGCCCAATGTTCTCAGAAAGGTGGGCATTTTGGTGACACGGATCCCAGTCACATCACAATATTCCCTGAACACTAGTTTGAAGAAGAAAAAAAAAGAAAGTTTAGGGAGCCAGACTATCGGCTTTACATTATATTCTACAGCTCACCATGCTAGAGCAGTGACAGTGAGGCCACTACACCCTCCCCTCTTGACACCTGTGCCCCTACCCAGGCCGGCTCCCACCACCCTGCTCTGTGCTTGCTACCTCCTGTAGCGCAGTGGCCTTGTGGCCTGTGACGAGCCGGCACATGATGATATGCTCCAGGAGGATCACTTGGAAGGATGACAGGATGGGGCTGCAGTCCAGCACTGGGGACAGGAGGCAGGGGTGAGCACGCAGGCATGGTCCCATAGGGCCCTTCCCACACCATCCCCGCTACGTCTTCCCAGCTAGATAAGGACATAAGCTCAAGCCATGGCCACTGCGAAGTGTACCAAGGCTGAGAAATCCCCACTGGGTGGTGCTCAGGTACAGCAGGGGCTCAGCAAGCATAGGTCCTGGCCTGGATACCAAGCACCAAAAACCACAGGGCACTGGGCTGAGTGCCATGCCACACACAGGTAAACTCTACAGAAGCTGGTACAACTGCCACCCTGCTAAGAGCTCAAGAACCTGCTGAGTGGGTTCTCTAAGATATCTTCAACTGTGCATGCCTGGGCCAGTATCCAACTATGGGGACCCCAGGCAGCTTCTGGCAGCCCTGCACAGCTCTCCTCGGAAGGAAAAAAAGGGGCTTAGTTCTTGCCCAATCCAGCTTCAGGGTAAAGAGTAGCAGTTCCACAGGCTCTGGTGTTCCCATCTTATCTCTCCCCTCAGTAGTGCTGAGGAGGGCACAGGGCCAATGTGATTTAGTGCAATACTAAGGTCATATGCATCCTGGGATGCATAAAATCAAGTGTGTACACAGAACCCATAGACTCTGGAGGATTCAGAGCAGGTAGGTGAGGGCTACTGTGGTCTCTCAGGGTGTGGACATGTCCTAATGTCAAGGACAACTTGGAGTTGCTGGGATTGCTTGGTATCCCCACCCAGGTGGCACTCACTCTTGAGCTTTTCCAACTGCATGAGTGCCTTGTCTGTGTACTTCTGTGCCTTCTCCAGGTAGCCAGCCTGCATTGAATGCATCACTGTGACCTGCAAGGAGAGTGGGCGGTGGTCACAGGGCCCTCTCCCAGCCCAGGCGGCCCAGGGTGACGGGACTCACCAGGTAGACGAGCACGCACATGTGCTCCTTGGGCAGCCAGTGGAAGAGGTCAGCAGGGTTGCTGGGCAGGATCTCATCGTCGTGTAGCGTGGAGATGGTCTGGATGCACTGCTGCAGCTGCTTCAGGCATGGCTTGACACTCTTCACCTGCGGCATGTATGCCTCAGCACCACACCCCAGGAGATCTAGCACTCTTGCCCAGCTCCTGCATGGGACCTCCCTGTCCTATCAGAGGAGGCCACATCTCCAGGTCCAAGCTAGCTCTTTGGCAGGGAGCAGAGACCCTGGCTGAGTTCACTTGAATTCCCACAAACAGAAGCGCTGTTGGCACTGCAGCTTCTGCCAACCCTCCTGTTTGCCATCCTGAGCTTCTCAGGGTGGCTGTGACTCTCAGTAGTCAGGAACAACCCATGTCTGCCATGTTTCCCATGCTGCATGAGGAGCTGGGCCCAACAGGAACATAGGAAGGCCCTTACTAACAATAGGCTCACTAAGCACTTCCTGGTCCCTACAACACTGGCCCAGTACTGCACAGTGGCATGCAGCCAGTGGGCCCACAGGAACAGGCAAGGGCCAGGGCAGGCAAGGTGGCTCCCATTCATCTCAGCTGAGGCCATCACACAAACACAGGTACCAGGGCTTCAATGCAACCATGCAGCCACACCAAGGTCTCCACTGACCCTCACAAAGCTTCCAGAACTGAGGAAGGGGAGCCTGCTGCACGATTCCCTTAGAGACCCCAACCGTGTGTGCACTCAATGGGTGTGGGGCCACACATTCTTATTCAAACAACAACAGAGCCACTAGAATAAAGCCTGTCCCCTGAGCACACTCTACCCTTGGGGTTATGTCATAAAGTGTGCCAGAGCAGGACACCTGAATCTATGTTGGTGCATTCACAAACATACAACAATGAGACCATATCATGAGCATCCCCTCCCCTGCCCGAAAGACCACACACCTGCCCAGCATCTAGGTAGTGGGTCACCTGCAGCACCAGGAAGAAGACACGCAACGACTCCTTCTGGATGGGGTTGCCTTGCCAGTTCTCCACAATTTGCCCGCACAGCGTGAGCAGTGGGTGTACCTCTTGCAGTTTGCGCTCCATCAGCAGCAACTGGAAGGGATGGTGAGGTGGGCATCTCTGTCACGAGTCCAACAGCTGAGGACAGCCCCCCAGAAGGCAAAGCTGGGTGCAATGATGTCAGGAATGGCAATGCTTGTCTTTAATCCCAGCACTCAGGAGACAGAGGCAGGCAGATCTCTGAGTTTGAGGCCAACCTGGTCTACATAGAGAGTTCCAGAACAGCCAGGGCTACACAGAGAAACCCTGTCTCAAATAAACAAAGCTGGATACAACAAAGAAACTGTACAGGTAGCTCCACAGCAGGTTTCCTCAATACCACACCTAACCACCTGTGACCTCAGGGCCCCAAATGAAGCCTGCCAGAGCAGAACCCTTGCTCTTGAGAACACACTGTGGAGTAAAGCCCCTGCAGGTGTCTTCAAGCCCACAATACAGCTGCACCCACCCAGCCTTAACTTACCATTCCTTTGCTGAGCAGGAATAGTGCCCTGGAAAAGAGACAAGACATCAGGTTTGAAAGATACCAGGAACCCTGGGGATCAATAAGGCTGCCCCTCAGGGTGGTGAGCTTAATAATAGAACTTTTTAGAGTGCTGCATTTTGTCCTCATTGATATTTATGGTTTTTTTTTGGGGGGGGGGGTCACGAAGCTGGTTCTCACGTAACCCAGGTTCGCCTCAAACTTACTATGCAGCTGACGATGACCATGAACATCTTTTTCAGGGGGGTTGGCATGCTGGGAATTGAACTTAAGGTCTTACACTCCGCCATTGCACTATATTCCCATCTTAACTTTGAACTTAAAAAATACACATTAACTGGGCATGGTAGAGCACACCTTTGATCCCAGCACTCAAGAGGCAGACACAGGTGGATCTCTGTGAGTTCAAGGCCATAATGGTCTACATATGGAATTCCAAGACAGCCAGAGATACAAAACAGAAACCTTGTCTCAAAAAAAAAAAAAGAAAAAGAAAAAAATATATATATATATGTCTGTGTGTGTGCCTACATGCACAAGTGCACCACATGCATCCAGGTGCCACCCAAGGAGGCCATAAGGGTGTGTCAGAATCACACTTGGCTGTCGAGGGGGCATCTGTTGTAATAATACCTGTGGCTGGACAAACCCTACAGTGCTTTCCATTTCAAGAAATTTGGAAGCTGTGTGTGGAAATGCAAACCTGTCATCCCAGGAGGAGGCTGAGGCAGGAGGATTAAGGCAAGTAGCTGGGGGCCATCCTGGGCTACAATAGTGACAACTTGTCTCAAAAATACCAGATAGAGGGGCTGGAAAGCTGGCTTAGAGGTTAAGAGCACTGGCTGCTCTTTCAGAGGTCATGAGTTCAATTCCCAGCAACCACATGGTGGCTCACAGCCATCTATAATGAGATCTGGTGCCCTCTTCCCGGGAGAACACCATATACATAACAAATAAATAAACATTGAAAAAAAAAATACCAGATAGAGAAACTGCCAGTACCAGCTCTACCAATGAGACACTGCCCCTGCCTTCCCAGCCAGCCATTCATGTCTCATCTATTGATGGGCTACTTCCTAGGATTGACTGCATGGCTCACTACACCAGAGGCCACTCCACACAGTAAGATGCCATGTTTAGGGTCAGTAGCAGGACAACCAAACTCTTTTCAAGTTAGAGAGCAGGAGAAAAAGGATGGGCGGAGCCTACCGTGTATATTCAGATCCCACCACTCGGGCATACTCAGCCCCCACGCCCAGGAGGTCGCAGGCTGATACCAGGTCCTTCTCCAGTGTGTGCAGTTGCTGAAGAGGGGAAAAAGCAATGACCATGGCTGCCAATGCCTCCTCCATCACTGCAGTGTTGGTCTGGAGCTCAAGCACCAAGACAGCCATCAGCACAGACCACTGGGGTACACAGCTGGGCATATTCGCCCCATGCCGTCACTTCCGCTTACTGGTGCACAAAATCAGCAGTCTGGGTTCTCGGGCAGACCCAGTGGACACCAGGTGAGTTACTAAGAAGGGCTGCCTCGGGAGCAGGGAATAAGGATGCTTCAAGTCAGAAGCCTGAACAACTGAAAGAGAGACCAAATCTGGCTGAGCCCTGGAAGGGCTCATGCAGACCCCTGGTATAGAGCTCAGCTCCCTTGCACAGTGTCCTGTAGCTGCCCAGTCCACTTCCTCAGCTGCTGGCAACAGCACACGGGAGGCTACAAGGAGATAATGTGAGCATGGGAGCCTAAGGGGACCTCTTGGGGAAAGGCTGTGAAGTCCAGTATCTTTGGCTATGTGGGTGATAGGGCTGTATCACAGGAAGACAGGGGACACAACAGATGGCTAGGTCAAGGGCAGGCAACACCAGCAAGGGGTCATCCAGGTGCCCTTGAGAAAGAGGTGCAGACAGGATGCAGGAAAGAAGAGGTGACTGACAGTGGAACAGCCTGTCCCTCTAGGGCAGCCAGGAGGCTCCCAAGGGGAGTCTGTGTGACTGGTACTTGAGTTCATGCCCCAAGGACTCGCTTGCTCCTGTACTCACGGCGAGCTGGAAGAGCAGGCGGCAGTGCCAGTATGGCGTCTGCTGTGAGATCTGGATGGCTTTCCGCAGCAGCGGCTTTGCTGCATCCACAGAGTTCTGAAAAGAAACCGTTTCAAGTTCAAGGAGGAGGACAAGCTGGTAATAGAGCTGGACCCTGATGCAGCAGCTGCCACCTCATGGGGGAGATGGGAATGCTAGTACAGTGCACTTGCCACTCGGGAAGAGTCTGCACGGCTCCTGAAATCACTATCGATAGTGTGGTGGATCACACCTGTCTTATCAATGCTTAGGAGTCTGAAGCAGGACTGCCTGTGAGTTCAAGGCCAGCCTAAGCTACAGGGTGACACTCACAAAAAAAAAAAAAAAAAAAAAAAAAAAAAAAATTTAAATTTAGAATATAAATGCATGGTGGTTCATACATTTAATCTCAGCATTAAGGAGACAGATCTCTAAGAGTTCGAGGTCAGCCTGGTCTACATAGTGAGTTCTAGGACAGCTAGAGCTATGTAGCGAGATCCTGTCTCAAAAAAACAAAACAACAAGGAAAAAATTCCAAAAACAAAACAAAAAGTTTAGAATATAAAATATAATAAGCTTCTTATTCAGACAGGAATGGTAGGCAATGTCACCTGGGATCTCAGTATTGAGGAAGCTAAGGCAGGAGGTATGGATTTGAAGCCAGTCCAGGTTACACAGCAAATTCTAGGCCAGCTAGGTATAGGTACATAGTGAGACTATGTCTCAAAAAACAACTTAAAAAGTTATACACACACACACACACACACACACACACACACATACATACACATACACATTTATATTTGGTGTTGGGTCTGGCGGTTCATGCCTTTAATCCCAGCACTTGGCAAGCAGAGGCAGGTGGATCTCTATGCCAGCCAAGGCTATATACTAGAACACTGTCTCAAAACGACCCCCCACCCCAAAAAAAACTTCAACCCCAAACCAACACACACACACACACACACACACACACAATTTGAGGGAGGTTGGAGAGATGGCTGGCTCTGTGGTTAAGAGCACTTGCTGCTCTTGCAGAGGGCCTGGTTCAGTTCCTAGCACCCACATGGCAGCTCACAACCATCTGTCTCTCCAGTTCCACGGGATCTCATGTCCACTTCTAAACTCTGGACAACTGGCAAGGATGTGGTACACTTACATACACAAAACACTTATACCCATAAAATAAAAATAAATAACAACAAAATCTAAAAGATGGAGGTGCAGTTCAGTGCTAGAAGGTGTCTACTTAACAGGCATAAGGCCATGGCGCCCCCAGGACCACAAAAAAGACACAAGGAAAAGTTACCCCTTAAAGAATACTGGACAATGGTGCCAAGTCACTTCTACTATAGTAGGCAGTACACACTGGGAGGGGAGAGGGACAGGACAAAGCTCAGTGGCAGTATCTGTCTAGCTCAGATGAGGCACCAGCTTGTCTCTAGCCCTGAATTAATAAACACAGGAATAAGAGAGTGAACCATGCACAAGCTCTGTATACAGGCTGCAGCACTCCACAGAAAGGCTCTGAGCACTTCCTGGATCTGGTGTTTTCTTTTCTTTTTTTTTTTAATTTATTTTATTTTATTTTTAATATTTATTTTATTTATTATGTAAACAGTGTTCTTTGTGCAAGATCTCATTATAGATGGTTGTGAGTCACCATGTGGTTTCTGGGAATTGAACTCAGGACCTCTGGAAGAGCAGACAGTGCTCTTAACCTCTGAGCCATCTCTCCAGACCCTGGATCTGGTATTTTCTTTTCTTTCTTTTTTTTTTGGTTTTTCGAGACAGGGTTTCTCTGTGTAGCTTTGTGCCTTTCCTGGAACTCACTTGGTAGCCCAGGCTGGCCTCGAACTCACAGAGATCCGCCTGCCTCTGCCTCCTGAGTGCTGGGATTAAAGGCATGCGCCACCACCGCCCGGCTGGATCTGGTGTTTTCAACAATCATGGGGTGAGTCCCCAGGGTCTCTGAGGGTTGAACATAATGTGAACTTCTATCCAACTGGGAAGCATAATCTCCCGCTAGGCCCAGGAGACAGGGAGAGACTCTGCTTTCAGAACCAGTAACATGTTCTCACCTCTTGACAATATAGCTCTGACAACAGGCTTGCTGCCTCAAATTTAACATCTTCAAACTGTGGGATCTGGAGAAGTCCAGTTAAGGAAGTACAATGCAAAGATATCTCTTTAAAAAGGACCACAGCTCCAAGTGAGTCCCCCTCCCCCTCCATGCTGCAGGGCAAGAGGACACCTTGGAGCAGGATGAGGACCTTGCTGCCCAGAGTGGTGGCTGGCTTCCAGGGCAGCTAGGGCACATGATATGCCAGGGAAGGGGGGCTTTTCATTCAAGCAGAACATTTCCTCAAGAGCACAGCACAGGGCCTTGGAGTATGGCTCAGTGGCAGAACACTTGCTTAGCATGCCCCAGGCTCTGAGTTCCATCCCTAGCACGGGCACCCGCCATCACACACATACACACAAGAAAAGGATACTTGCTGTGATATCAACCACTGAAAGAGAAAGAAAAAGGATTAATTAATTTTGAGGCAAATGCTTGGTGCCTGGCTATTCGGTTCATGCTGAGGCTGGCACAGCGTGCCCATCACCAAGAGCACTGTGGGGAAGGGGGTTCTGTGCTTGCTTTCCCTGCAATCTGGTTGTGGGAATGGAAGCTGCAGGGCACTTGGTAGACACCTAACAAAGAGGGGACTTCTCCTAACATCAGTCAGGGAGCTAGTACAGGTAGTACTAGTACATAGTACAGGGAGGGAACCCCGGTGAACTTGGCCATATTCCACGACTCAGCAAGGCTGATGGTAGTCTGGCAGAAAGCTTGGACATTCAGCAAAGCTTTGCCTGAGGAGTGAGTTACACTTGGGGAGGGGGTTGGTGTATGGGGACAAGTCCCTCCTGAGGAAGCAGCATATCAAAGAGGCTTGAAGAGGGCAGAGCTAGCCTCAGAAGGGGAGTGCCAGTGTGGACAGCAGCTGGTCCACCTGAGGATGTGTACTGAAATATCTTCAAATCAAATCAAAACAACAACAACAACAACAAAAACCCAGAGAAATGGCTCAGCAGTTAACGAGTGTTTACTGTTCTTACAGAGGACTCATGCTTGGTTCCCAGAACCCATCATGCTGGGCAGCTCACAACCATCCATAACTCCAGCTTCTAAACATCTTTAGTCTCCACAGGTACCTACATTCAGGTGTACACACAAACAGAAGATGACATATAAAAATAACTAGCCAGGCATGGTCCTTTAATCCCAGCACTGGGGAGGCAGAGGCAGGTGAAACTTTACATGTTCCAACAGGTTCCTAGCTAATGTGTAATGCAGTGTACAGTCATTTGGATCTTCAGGGACTTCCTAAGAACACACCTAACACTGACCTGCCAACCTAGGTTCCAACAAACAGTCACCTAAGAATTAACATTTGAGAGGAGCCCAAAAGGTGTGGACAGGTGGACTGGGCCCTTTGCCCACTCCACTGTGTCCAAAGGCCACACAAGATGGGGCATCTACTTGGTGCTGGGCTTTGAAGGCTAGAGTAGGATGTGAGCGTAGGGCTCTGTAGAAAAGGGGAAGCAGGATGCTCCAGACACAGAAGAGCTGGTAAGAAAGGAACCAAGCCCTGGACTAGCTGGGGCTACAAGGCTGGTGACTCAGTTGGCTGGGAGTCCACCCCTGGGTATGGAGCCTGACCCCGTGGGGAACAATCAAAGACCTGCCCAGATTTTTTTAAACATCTCATTTGTTTATATGATTTATTTACATGTGTGCATACACACATGCATTCAATAGGCCATGGTGTGAATGTGGAAGTCAGAGGGCAGCTTGTGGGAGTCAGGTCTTTCTATCATGCTCTGTCCTTCTCTCCCTTATTCTCTTGAGACTGGAGGTAGGCTAGCAGCCAGCAAGCCCTAGTGCTCTTCTTGTCCCTGCTCCTCACAGCCACAGCACTGGGGTTCCCAGTGGCTTATGTGCACATGCCAGATCTTTCACATGGAGACTGAGATCTGCACTCAGGTCCTCATTCTTCAACAGCAACAGTTTTACCCAGTGAGTATTTGCCCAGCTTCATGTTTTTTGGCTTTTGAGGCAAGGTTATGCTGGCCTTGAACAGCATTTTTTTTTTTTTTCTGCCTCAGCCTCCAAAGTGCAGGGATTATAGGGATGAGTCTGCACATCCACCTTACAGGCTTCTCATTCATAGAAAACGAAGTAACTAAAAAAAAAATCAGGTCTTCTAATCCACCAACCCGAGTAGAGCTATCTACAGACTGCCACAGTCATGACTGGAAACAGGGAGCTTCCCTAATGCCCTGCTATGGGTAGCTAAGACCTGAGTGTGGGCATAAGGCAATTAGGAGAGGGGTGGGCAAGACGGCTCAGTGGGTAAAGGCGCTTGCCACCAAGCCTGACCACCTAAGAGAGCAGACTTCCACAAGCTATTCTCTGACCTGCACACATGCTCTGTGTACACACATGCACACACTACACAATGTGAAAAAGGAAGTCAGGAGATCTTTATCACATTGGTTTGCTGAGGATCCAATGAGACAGAGCTTAACGCAGGGATGGCACATGAACATAAAAACAGAACAGTATTTTGAAGACAGGATGATGTGCAAGAGGCAAGTAGGGGTGAGTCAGAATAAAAGGTGATGCTGACTTTAGTTCCTAAAGTCAGAGATGATGGAGAGAGTGAGAGACAGAGAGAGCAGAAAGGAAAACAGTAAAAAGTAGCCGGGCG
>CABHPP010110539.1:0-36603 GCA_902168425.1 Peromyscus attwateri
GTGTGTGTGTGTGTGTGTGTGTGTGTGTGTGTGTGTGTATGTGTGTGTGTAGGTTAAGATTCATTTATATGTTTGGTTGTCATAAATTCCAGCACTATATGCAATTTAAAAATAATTTTAATGATTTTATTTTATTGGATTATATATGTATCTGTGTGTGTATTTCTGTGTAGTGCTATGTGCACATGAGTGTTCATTCTTACAGAGGCCTGAGGTGACAGATCCTTCTGGGGCTGGAAGTATAGGTGATTGAGCATCCTGATGTCAGTATTCAGAATCATACTTAGGTACTTGGCAAGAGTGGTACTTGCTCTTAACCTCAGAGCAATCTCTTCAAGTCCTTTATATTTTAATTATTACACAAAGTTTACATATTTATGGATCCTGTGATATTTTTATACACTTATAACATTCATAGTGTTCAAGTCAGGATTAAACACATATTTCTACTTAAACATGAAAGCACTCAAAATTGTTCGTTCTCTTTCAAATATATAGTATATTGTCATTATTTACAGAAATCCTATTATAGCATCACATCTGAAAATATTATAAACTTTTTAATCATTTATTTTCCTCTCTGATTTAAAAAATAAAAACAAATCACTTTGTATGTGTGGGTTTATTTATTAACTCTATTTTATTTCTTATATTAATGTGTCTGTCTTTGCAAACTATACTATCTCAAATACATGAATTTTATATTGCCTTTATATTATTTTCAATTTTCTATACTTTTAAATTCCTATTTACCACCTTTATAAACAAACTTTTGAAACTCTAATCTGGACTGTATTTACTGTGTAAATCACTTTAAAGAATATTAGCAAGTTACCTCCACAGAGATGTTGTATCTATAGACACAAGCATACCTTAAATTTGTTTTGCATTCCCTTATTGTGCTTTATTAGCCCTTTGTAATACATAGCACTTGGATTTACCATATATTTAGTTAACTTAATTTCTGAATATACCTATAGTTTGTTCTTTTGTAATTATATCACTAGTATACATAAACACAAATATAATTATAACTGTGATATGAAGTCATGTATTTCCCTATTTATATTCACAGAATATCTTCTAATCTTACTATGTTTCTTAATATCTAATCATAAAGCTAGAAAAAGAACCTCATGTTTATTACATCCATTAATGTATGCTGACACATTTTTATGATAATTTATTTTCAGCTTTTTTTAGGTCATTATGTGGAAGTTTTGTATTGAATATATAGGACTTTTCAGTCATTATATTGGATTTTTATTAGATATATGCATACATAAAAAATTATACCAAGTTTCCTTTTCACTCCAGCAGTCTTACTTCATTAGTAAAACTCTTTCATTTCAGAGGAGCCTGGTTTAGGACCATTTGAATAGACTTATTCAAACTTACTGGCTCTGAATGTTAATTATTTTTTATTCTGATCTAAAAATAAGAGGTGTATGTGAGAGAGCTACCATCTTAACTGTATAGCTATAGTTTATAGTGTTATATCATCAAATGGGGATATAAATTGAGTCTGAGAGGAATTAGTAAGAAAAGGGATAAGTAAAGTAGAAAATGCCAAACAAGTAAATTTAGTATGCTAGACTCTTAATACATATTTTGCATGAAAGAGGAGGGTGAGTTCCAGCTAAAGGGTTATAGTTTCCTAAGTTCATTGTTAGAAATCTATTCTGTTCTTACTTCAGTTTAATTGACATTTTCTATCCCCAGATCTGCCAATGCCATTTTCTCAAGTTAATTACATTACTAATTAGTTACTTGTAGTAAATTCTTTACTATGAAAATGCTAATATTTCTTGCCATGTCATTTACATATTGATGAGCCAGCAGTCAATTCTCCATTTTCTATTTCTATGAATAGAATAATCCCTCCTTTTAGCAGCTAGCTCTATATTAAGGATTTTGTGGTTATAAAAGATTTGTGTAATTAAAGCTTGTTGGTTATTTTCTCTGAAATTCTATGTTTCTCTTCATCCTTTGACAATTCATAATGGAAGTAGGTGTTGTCTTAGCTGCTTTTCTATTGCTGTGATAAAATATCATAACCCAAAGGAACTTGGGGTGGAAGGGTTTACTTCATCTTACAACATGAAGTCCATCATCCAGTGGTCAGGGCAGGAACTGGAGGCAAGAACTGATGCAGAGGCTATGGAGGAGTGCTGCTTTCTGGCTAGCTCCCTATGACTTGCTCAGATTGCATTTGTTCATAGCTAAAACCACTGGCCTAGGGGAGGCACTGCCCATAGTGAACTGGGCCCTTCTTCATCAATCATCAGGTAAGAAAATGCATCACATGCTTTACCACAAGCTAATCCAGTAAAGACATTTTCTCAATTGATGTTTCCTCTTCCCAAATGACTCTAGCTTGTGTTAAGTTGGCATAAAAGTAGCCACTCCCTCAAGCTCTGAACCACTATTGTCCCAGCACATCTTGTAGGCAGGGCAGGTTGTGAGTCACAGATTTTGTGGACTGGTAGGTATGCAAGTCCTACCACTGGGATCCTAGCCTGGTTATACATAGAAGATGGTCAGTTCAGGCTCCATGTTTTCCATTACTAGAAGTCTTCACTAGGGTCAATCTCATAGGTTCCAGGAAGTTTCCATTGCACTAGGTTTCCATATTTGACCTTGAATGCCTACCTATTTCAGTCATCCCTCCCCATATTCTCTCCCTTTATCCCCCCCCCACCCCTACCTGATCTATCCTGTTCCCATCCCCATTCTACCCCACCCAGTCTATTCACAAAATCTTTTCTATTTTCCCTTCCCAGGGAGATCCATGCATCCCCCATAGACTCTCCTCTTTATCTAACTTCTCTGGATCTGTATATTTTATTGTGACTATCATTTACTAAACAGCTAATAGCCACTTATAAGTGAGGTCATACCATGTTTGTCTTTCTGGGTCTGAGTTGCCTAACTCAAGATGATTTAATCTAGTTACATTCATTTGCCTGAAAATTTCATGATGTAATTTTCTTCTAACAACTGAGTAATATTCCATTGTGTAAACATAGCACATTTTCTTTATCCATTTTTTCATTTGAGGGATATCTAGATTGTTTCCACTTTCTAGCTATTATTAATGAAATTGCTATGAACATAGTTGGGCAAGTGTCCTTGTGGTAAGATTGGGCATCTTTTGAATGTATGTCAAAGAGTGGTATAGTTGGATCTTGAAGTAGATTTCCATATGGCTGTACAAGTTTGCAATCCTACCAGCAATGGAGGCATAGTCTCCTTTTTCTATATCCTTACCAGCATGGGTTATCATTTATTGTTGATCTTAGATTCTGCCAGGTGTAAGATGGAATCTAAAAGTAGTTTTTATTTGCACTTCCCTGATGGCTAAGGAAGTTTTATATTTCTTTAAATGTTTCTCTGACATTTCAGATTCTGCTGATAAGAATTCTCTGTTTAGATCTGTACTCCATTTTTCAATTGGATTGTTTGGTGTGTTGATGTCTACTTTCTGGATAGCTAAAACAATCCTGAACAATACAAGGTATCATCATTCCTGATTTCAAGCTGGCTATACTACAGACCTATAGTAACAAAAACCACATATTAGTAGCATAAAAACAGATACATTGATCAAGTGAATCAAATCAAAGACCCAGACATAAATCCACACACCTATGGACACCTGATTTTTTTTTATAAAGAAGTCAGAAATACATAATAAAAAAAGAAAGCATCTTCAATAAATTGTGCTAGTCTAATGATGTATGTATATAGAAAATGCAAATAGACCCATATGTATCACCCTACACAAAACTCAAATTCAAGTGATCAAAGATCTCAACATAAAACCGGACACAATGAAGCTTTACAAGAGAAAGTAGGGAACAGCCTTAAATGCATTGGCATTGCAGACAATTTCCTAAACAGAACATCAATAGCACAGGCACTAAGATCAACTATTAATAAATGGGACATCATGAAATTGAAAAGCTTCTGTAAGCAAAGGAGACAATCAATAAAACAAAATGACAGCCTACACAATGGGATAAGATGTGGTGATATTTTATTTGTGCATCCCAATAAAACTTATCTGGGGATCAGAGAATGGAGCCAGCCATCAAATTAGACATAGAGGTCAGGCATGGTGGCACACACCTTTAATTTCAGTTCTTGAGATCTCATGTCTTTACTTGGGAAGGACATATGACTTTAATCCCAGAAAGTGATAGCAAGAAGCAGAAAGGTATATAAGGCATGAGGACCAGGAACTAGAAGCTTTTTAGCAGCAGTTTAACTGAGACCCTCAGGGGTGAGTACTCAGAGACTTTCAGTCTGAGAATTCACGGCAACAGGATCAGCTGAAAAGTTGGTGAGGTGAGGTTGGCTGTGGCTTGTTCTGCTTCTCTGATCTTTCAGCTTTCACCCCAATACCTGGCTCCAGGTTTTTTCTCTTTTTTATTAATAGGACCATTTAGCAATTCATGTTATAAAAAGATTTTTTTACCAACTCCACATCTGATAGAGGGCTAATATCCAAAATACATAAAGAACCCATATTTTTCTTTTATTAGGAATGCAAATGTTATGACATCCTATGAAAATAGGAAGTGATTCAAATTTCAAAGAAAAATTAAATGTTCTCCCTTCTTTGGATGAATAGATGAGTCTATTACAGTTCCAAGGTCAAATCATAAATATACAGTCATTAATAAATATAGCAAGGAGTGGATCCATCCACTCTACAAAGTGAAGCAAAAGAGGATGAGGAATATAAGACAATGCTCAGATCTACTCACCGTGGATGCACAGGTCGAAGCAGGTAGCATCAGAAACAGGTTTCTCAGATGACACAGGGCTTCATACGCTTTGCAGAATAACCTCTTCCTTGGTGCAAAAGCTAATAACTTGGCCACAAGTGGGCAAGACTGACAATATCTGCTTTTCCCTTTTAGCTGGAGGTTTACTCTCTTTCCAGTGATGTTCACTGGCAATATCTGCTTTTCCCTTTTAGCTGGAGGTTTGCATCTCTCTGGTACCATTCACCATCTCCTCACCCTTCATTGTTGTCCTTCATTGTTGACCCCTTCCTGGAGGAGTCAGACAGGAAGCCATAATGTTTCAGTGGATCATCTACAATGACAGATGCATACCCTTCCCACTTTTCTTCTCAAGACATTAAAATAGGGAAGGTTAATGCAACAACTTGCTTATTTCCTTCTGCAATAGAACCAGGGAGGTTAGGGTGTACAGAAGTATGGAAATTGCTGGATATAGTCCTATAACAGCAGAATCATAATAGATTAATCAAAGTAGCCAGTTCTACCTGTTGGACTGAGGAAAAGGAAATGTAATAGACTGATGGATATATGGGTTCTTCCCAATACTTCAACTTTAATACAGTCCCTCATATTGTAGTGACCCAAACCATAAAATCATTTTTGATGTTATCTTATAAATGTAATTTTTCTATTGTTATGAATCAAAATGTAAATTTCAGTGTTTCCCTATAATCTTAGGTGATCCATGGAAAAGGTTCATTGGAGTTCATTGTGGTTGTGACCCAGAGGTTGAGAACCACTGCCTTGGATGACCCTTCAGTAAAATAAGTATCTGTCTATGGGATGGGAGAAAGTTAGACAATTTTTGTAATCACAAATTCAGTTTCTATAAGAAATCCCATAGCTTATCATCTATATAATGATTTTGTATACTTTCATAGTAATCTTCAAATGAAATTTGAAAATCCATAAAGTTCTGTAACACTCTTAGAAACTGAGTGTTAGTTAAGGATAACAATGATCAAACCAATATAATTGTTGACATTGGATGCTCACATGATTTACCAATTTAGCAAGAAGAATAAGGCAAGTAGTTATTATTTTGTGGCCCTTATGGTATAAATAAATCTATTACAAAAGTTTGTCCTCTTGTGATAATAACTGTAAGTGACAATTTAGTGGGGGAAATAAGTTATTAAGTTAAAGGCAATGAAGGATTCACATGATAGACAAATCCTTCTTTTAATCTGAATTCAAAAAGCTGTAGTTCTTTTCTTGTCTCTCAAAATCATATTCAAAACCTGTCCAATGCCCTCTTTCCTTTTAAAGTTCTAAATAAATTGTCTAGTGCTTTGGAAATTCCAAGCCTAATTCATGAGGCCAGGAAGGAATTGAGAAACTATTTCCCCTTCCTGCCATACTCTGCCTTGCCTAGATTGTAAAGATAGTTACTTCATCAACTTTCCTAAGTCCTCATTCAAAAGTATAGAGAATTCAAGATGAGACTGATCACCAAATTCCTCACCCCATGCTTCGGGCTAATTTTCAGGCTCCCATAAGGAATCTGAGGGAGATGTCACTGGTATAGTTAACAGAGGTGCTGTTTAACTTTCAAATATGCCTGAATGTGAAATCTTTTTTGCTTCCTTTACCAAGTTTAATGCTTGGTCATCCAGTTCATATTCATTTAAGGGATTAGCCCTCTTTTCTTAATCATTTATATCCTCCTTATCTTCCTTAAGCATTTTGGTAACAGTCCAAATAAATGCCCAAGTGACCCAAAATTGAACAGGGATATGTCCCCTTGTTTATTGGCATTTTCAATATTCTTTTGGACTCTGTTCCACACTTCATCTAAAGTCCCTTCTTCTAGAAAGTAGGGATTATAATCATAAACAAATTGCAAGCAATCTAATAGTTGTGATTTTAATTTTTGTGCTGCACTTTTCTTTTTACAAATTTATGCACAATCTGGACATATGGCAAAGCCTTCCTTCCCTTGATAGCCATTAATTGCCCAAAGCTCTTCATCTAAGGGTGAGACACTGTGAGATTTCAGCTATCTACATTGACGTGCCAGCTGGTGTTGTCATTGTGCAGTTCTTGTTTAGGCGACCATATAGTTGAGATTTCATGGGTACAGTTTGCCTGTCATACACAGAAGAGACTATTGAAGCAGACATTCTGTTCATTTGAATCTTACAAATTTTTATCTCCCTTTTCTGTGGTATTTCACGAGGCTTAAGTGCAGAGGTTGTATTTCAGACATATCAGTTTGATTGGGCATCCACAGGCTGCTGTTCCCTGCATTTTGACCAGTTGTGAATTGCTGTACCATCTATTGCTAAAGAAGTATGTTTGATGAGGGGTTAGAGCTACATATATCCACAGGTATCAGGATCAGTATTTAAAATATAGTTGGAATTTATACTGACTTATGAAAATTTAGGGAAAAAAGGTTTCTCTCTAAGGTCCCTGACTTATCCAGTCCTGAGTAGTAAACTAGGTTTAAAGTCTCAGACTTGAATTCTCCCCTACTGAGTGTACCTTAAGTCCAAATAGACAGCTATGTATCCAAGTCACAAGTGCCACTATTTGACATATGTTTTGTGGAGCTATGCATTGTTCTGGTTCATACATTACACACCTTGGTGGGCTATTGATTTCTCTCCTGCTTGACAGCTTCCATAGCACCCACAGACACTATGAAAACTAGTCCTCAAGGAGGAGGCTTCCAGGTAAGTTCCACCACGATCCCCCCCAAATTCCGTGCTGAAAGTATAGAGTGTTCAGCAGTAGGGTCTTACTTTTAACTTTTAGGAAGAAATCAAGGACAAAACAGTAATCAATACTATTTTGGCAGTATTATGGATTCACAGGACTAACAAGTGGAAGGGAAATTTACCTTGCTTTGCACTTGAATTTTTGTTAGTGTATGGATCTTCAGAGGAACATTATTACCCCAAGAGACATAACATCATTTAATATATACAATGCACACATATGTGTAGATAATTACTTATGTATTTTTAAGTAGACATAAAATGAATCTTTCCCTGTGGCTTTTTTCAACTTTATCTTCTCTCTTCCTCCCCCTTTGTAAAGCCCTCCCTCAATATTCCCCAGTTAAAATATTCACTCCTCCCATTTTCCTGTTTCCCACTTTATAGCATCTGTGACCTACTACTCTCCCCTCTACAGCTCCTCTCCCCTATGGCTGCTTTTTACTTTCCTGGTTTCTGCATTTACTCCAGGTTATATACTCACATCTAAAGATTCAGAAATAGGACACACAAATAAGGGAGAATATAGAGAGTTTATCTTTCTGATCCTTAGTTACCTTTCTCAGTATATTTTCTAGTTCCATCAAATTACCTGAAAATTTCATAATTTCATTTATTTGTAGCTGAATAGAAATCCATTGTATTCCTCTATCAGTTTTCTGAAGGGAATCACGACCAGGCCTAACATCGAATTTGAAGTCTCCAGAAAGATGATGGGACCCTACAACAATGATACCACGTGAAAAATAATAATACCACTAAGCTGGCAAACATTACCCACAGATCAGCTTTGGACTACAAACTGCTCAGAACAATTTCAAAATGGCTAGATGAGATAATCTAGTTTCACAGACTACTTGAACAAGGACTTGAGATAAGCCCTTAACTTTGGCATTATGCAGAGACTGGACAACAAATGATAAAGCTACTCTTCCTAGGACAATTAACCCAAAATTTTTCTTTTCAGAATAAAGATGCCTTCACCCACGACCAGCAGAAAGCAATTTTAAAAACACGATGCCCACATTCCCACAAAGGTGTTGTGGGGCAGATGGTTTTTGGTCTTTCAGTGGATTTTGGGTCTGGGATAGTTTTCATTGTTTAGGAGGGGTGGTTACAAGTTGTTGTTAATAGTTAGGAAAGGGGCTAAGCAAAGGAGATTAGATTTAAGGTTCTTATTTGGGAAAAAAAGATATATAGAAATGATAGAATAGAGGGTAGATTATTGAATCTACTCTGAAAAGTAAAGAGAAGATATAGATATGATATAGATAAAAAAAGATAGATTATTGAATCTACTTTTAAAAGACAATTACTAGTTTTAAATACTTTACATTGGATTGGATTTTTGTATATTGTATACAAATTGTATATATTGAGATTGAGATTGTTAGAAAATGCTGTACATATATTTATTTTATTTTATTTTTTTATAATTTGATTTAATATTACATATCAACCACGGATTCCCCGTCCTCCCTTCTCCTGCCCCCCCTCCCCCCAGCCCACCCCCCATTCCCATCTCCTCCAGGGCAAGGACTCCCCTGGGGATTCAGCTCAACCTGGAAGGATTCAGTCCAGGCAGGTCCAGGCCCCTCCTCCCAGGTTATGCAAAGTGTTCCTGCATAGGCCCCAGGTTCCAAACAGCCAAAATCATGTACTAAGGACAGGTCCCATTCCCACTGCCTGGGTGCCTCCCAAACAGTTCAAGCTAATCAACTGTCTCACTTATCCAGAGGGCCTGATCCAGTTGGGGGCTCCTCAGCTATTGGTTCATAGTTCATGTGTTTCCACTAGTTTGGCTATTCGTTCCTGTGCTTTTTCCAATCTTGGTCTCAACAATTCTTGCTCATACAATCCCTCCTCTTTCTCGCAGATTGGACTCCCGGAGCTCCACCTGGGGCCTAGCCGTGGATCTCTGCATCTGCTTCCATCAGTCATTGGTTGAGATTTCTAGCACGACAGTTAGGGTGTTTGGCCATCCTATCACCAGAGTAGGTCAGTTCAGGCTTTCTCTCAACCATTGCCAGCAGTCTATTATGGAGGTATCTTTATGGATTTCTGGGGACCTCTCTAGCACTTTGCTTCTTCCTATTCCCATGGGGTCTTCATTTATCATGGTCTCTTTTTCCTTGTTCTCCCTCTCTGTTCTTGATTCAGCTGGAGTCTCCTGCTCCCCTAAGCTCTCTTTCCCTCGACCCTTGCCCTTCATTACGCCCCCCACGTCCAGTTTGCTCATGTAGATCTCATCCATTTCTCTGTCATTGGGCGATCCCTGTGTCTTTCTTAGGGTCCTGTTTTCTAGGTAGTCTCCCTGGAGTTGTGATATATTTCTAATCATGTTCAATCTTATAGTTTATTTAACAATGTAATGCAATTTGCTAATCCTTGAATATTATTATTACCAACAATCAGGATATAAAGAAATGAAAGTTAGTAGTTAGACATTACAATCAAACTTGTAGTCATATTAGGTATGTTTTCAAGGTTGAGAGATACATTTTAGACAGATCATCTTGAAACCTTTCAGAGATCTACATAATATGGCATTTAAAATGTTTTAATAACTTAGAATTTTTTTATGACTATGAGACATGTCAGCTCCTGGCAGCACCAATCTACTTCAGAGAAAATATGAGCATTGAAGAAACTGCATATGGAGTTAACTTTCATTGTGGCAAAAGTTAGCCACTGGACAACAAAGTGTCCTAGAATCAATTGCTGACAAACAGGACAAAAGGACAGACAGGACACAAAACAAAGGACTACCAATTCTTGCCAAGACAAGTGTAATTGTGGCTTTAGCAACAGGCATCCTCTGAGGCCAGGACAATATGGGACCATCCCTGAAGTGGCATTTGTAATCCGGAAAAGGTACAGTGCCCCTTTCTTCGAAGACAGCTGAACAGGCAGTGGACCGATGGCTTCTGATGTGCAGTGGAACAGTAGCTGAATTATTCTTGAAACAGTAACTAAGCTGATGGAGTCTAACCTCTCAGTGGTAGACTGGCATTTAATAAAAGAGATGAAGCCACCCACAAGCCAAGAAGAATGGGATGTGGAGAAGAATGGGATGCTGAGATGAAGCCACTCACAAGCCAAGAAGAATGAACAGCTGAATTCAAAAAACATCAACAATTTCCAGAATTTAAAACCCTGAATCATGACAGGACACTAGTGGAATTCAGGTTTTTCTGGTACCTGGAATACTCTCATCGAATGTGAGGTTGAACTATAGGCCTTGTGTACATCCTACTTCACAAATGAGTCTGTCAGATACGCCAAGCCTATAGGCTGAAGATGATGCCCCGACAAACCTCGGGTAATTGTCCAGGCAGCTGGATGTTTCTGTGAACTCACATTTTTTTGGGAAGCCACTTGCATGCACTTCCTGTTTTTTTAGGTAATATTATTTCCTTCTTGGGTCCCTGAAGGAGTTGAAGATTAAATAGTTATGGTTATAGTTAGTTGAAAATTAGATAGCTATATATATAGTGAGTTGAATATTAGATATAGTTAAAGATTAGATAGTTATAGTTATAGTTTTCCTTGTTAAGAATTTCAGAAAAGAAACTCACTAAAGAGGTGTAAGTGCGTAAATTGAAAGACATTATAAGATAGTTCTGTTAGTAATATAAGTTAGTATAGAAAGTGATTCAGGTACATTTTGGATTTACCAAAATAGGATAGATAATGGAATATTTTCTCTGAGTCTGCCAAATCAAATGGACTAGACATTGTTTAGGTATTTATTGCTTGTAACTGTATATAGTTATTGTACTATGGTGTTTATTTGTATGTTAATAAATAAAGTTGCCGGGGGTCAGAGCTATTAGCAAACCATAGAGAAAGCTGGGCGGTGGTGGTGCACACCTTTAATCCCAGAACTTGGTAGGCAGAGCTAGGTAGATCTCTGTGTGTTCAAGGATACAGCCAGCATTGGAGGCACACACCTTTAATCTCAATACCAACCATAGAAGACCTGGAGGTCTGTACAGACAGGCAGTGATGAGGCGGTCATGTGGTTGGGTTTACAACCAATGAGAGGGCAGAACAGAAAGTGTATATAAAGACAAACACACAGGAAGTAGCTCTCTTTTGGAGAGGTAGGACCACCACAAGAGGAAGGGTAAAGTTTTTAGCTCTTAACTCTTGCTCTGACCTCTTGGCTTTCTTCTTTGCATTGGTTCTGTGTTTCTTCTTGAATAAGATGGTTACTTCTACATTGTACTTATTGTATATAGTTTTCTTATATTAGTCATAACTTTTTTTCTTTTTTCTTTTTATTAAAATAGAAAGGGGGAAATATGGCGATATTTTATTTGTGCTGAAATGTGATTTTATTTGTATGTTAATAAGTAAAGTTGCCTGGAGATCAGAGGTAAAAGTGAGCCATAAGCAGAGTCAGGCGGTGGTAGCACACACCCTTAATCTGATCACATGGCAGGCAGAGTCTCTGTGTCGTCAAGGACACAGCCAAATATGGTAATAGGAGCCTTTAATCCCAGTACCAACCATGGAGACCTGGAGGTCTGTATAGACAGGTAGTAACAAGAAAGTCATGTGGCTGGGCTTAGAGCCAATGAGAAGGCAGAACAGGAAGGCAATAAAAGCACAAGTCAGGCAGAAAGAAGCTCTCTCTGTGGAAGCTGCTGCTGGTAATAAGCTAAAGCTAGTCGTGGCTATTGCTCTGATCTCTTTGACTATTTCCTCTGTATTTGGCTCTGTGTTTCTTATTTACTAAGACTGTTTAGGATTTCATCTACATTCCTAAACCATAATTTTATTATCCATCCATCAGCTGAAGGACATTTATATTGTTTCCATTTTCTAGCTATTGTGAAGAGACTGACAAGGAAGAGGGTTGAGTTATCTTTGGAGTAGAATGTCAAGTTGTTCTCTCATATGCCAAGATGAACAGTTGGATCATACTGTAGATAAACTTTTGCCTTTTAAGCATCCTGCACACTGATTCGGAGAATGGTTGCACCAGTTTGCAATTCCAACAGTGCCACAATACTGGAGACACATTTGAACTGAAAAAAAAATTGTACTAATTCACAGGTGAAAGTATTCTAGTAAAAATTCTTTATTGTTCTTCATTTTCCTTGCTATTTTGTAAAAAAGATATGAACCCTTTGTAATGAAATAAATTAAAGAAAAAAAAAGAATATTACATCATGGTAGCTGTTCTGCTATTTACTTCCTCAAGATCCTTGGGTGACTTTCCTTCTTTGTTGCTTGACTATGACCATCCTGCTCTTTCTCTAACTTTGTATTATCCCATTGCTATTTGCATGTTTGCTATCACTTATACCAACAATGAATTATTTACCAGATAGTATAGAATGGCATGTTAATGTATTTCTGATATTTCAAATATTATATTTTTCTTGTGATTTTCATTGTCTTGATAGTAAATTTTAAGTCAGGATTGGTTTTTTAAATGGCACCTTTAATAAAACAGATAGCCCAGTGAATAATTTGGAATCTGCATTTTTAATAACTACTAGCTGATTTTTATGATGTGAATTTGAAAAACATTGAATTATAATATTGGACACCAAAATGAATCATGTGATATATTAGGAAACATGGTCCTCCAAATGACAGGAAAAAAATTCCAACTAAATTGGTTTAAGCACGCAGAAGTTACTTTATTCTATTATATACTTTGGTTATTCATATCATTTAACTAAAAAAAAATCAGAAAGTGAAATATTTTTCAACCTCTTGAGTCTCTAGTTCTTATGGTAATGATATTAGCAAGTTGTGATTTCTTTCTGTCATTTGAGGTGTGTATATTGGCTTATTGTAATTTTTTATCTGGTGATTTGTTCAACCTATACACACATTTGCTACAATCCCTAGGCATGTAGAGCTATAAGCATGCTCATCTCTACTGCTAAAGGTGAATTGGAATAAGCTCACTGGTCCACAAAATAGCTAGATGTGTTGTCTACTTTTCTCTTGGCCTTATACATGATCCAGCACTTCTGGGGAGAGGAGAAAGTAATATTTCTTGAGGAAATACTAACAGAAAGAGAACTGATTTTGGTCAAGAAGATAGTAAACAATACATGGGTGCATTGTTAAAGAGTTCTGAACTGGTGTAGACAAGTCCTGAACTGAAGCTTCCATAGTCTATGAAGCCAGAACACACACTAACTTATGGTAAACACCATTCATCACTTTTCATAAACGAGGCTCATGTTAATGAAAGTCATTCACATTTCCTGCCCTTGTCAGTGCTGGACCAAAAGTAAAATACAAACAACAACAAACATATGTTTGCTCTGTAAATACATTGCAAAAAAACATTATTTTACTTTCAAAGTATTTTCTTTTTTTTTTTTTTTTTTTTTGGTTTTTCGAGACAAGGTTTCTCTGTGTAGCTTTGCGCCTTTCCTGGAACTCACTTGGGAGACCAGGCTGGCCTCGAACTCACAGAGATCCGCCTGCCTCTGCCTCCCGAGTGCTAAGATTAAAGGCGTGCACCACCACCACCCGGCCAAAGTATTTTCAATAAAAAGTATGTAACAATATATGTCATCATTTTTATATCTCAAACCACAGCACTTTAACAAACACAAATTTGACCTTTCTGTTATATTTTCAAGGAAAAATAATTTTAAAATAGAGAAATTTGACCTATATGCATAATTGAATTTGATAATGTTCCATTATCTAAAACATTTATATTTCTAAAAACTTTATGTACTGTTTTTCTGAACATTTTCTATTTATTCATATTTCTTTGTGTTCTCAAATATAGTACATTTCTATGTAGAAACACTTAAAATATTAAGATATCAAAGTACATTAAAGCAACTTATTCATATAATGAACTTGGCAAACAGTTCATTTATAGTCTTAATATTTTAATTTTGTCTTGCATGATAGCACATTTCTGTGATAGGAAATGCAACTTCTATCTTCAAGAGGTACTTTTTCAAACTACCTTATAAGTGACAGTATTTGAATTTATATATTTGGCTAAGACAGACAAACACATTGTGGTGAGCAAACCCCAGTTCATAACCTGGAACTCAGACACAGACGACTAAATTCTAGAACATTGTGATCACATAACACTTTTTAATAATTTCCTTATGCCTAGAAAATCAAGAATGCAAGCCCAAGGGAAATGCTGGAAATCCCTGGTTTTCAGGTTTATTGTTTTCCTTATCCTACAGGAAGGAGGATGTGCTGCATCCTTACTGCTATGGCTGTAACAGTATGAGAAGCCACTTGAAGTCTTGTGACTATGACATGTAGAGAAAATATACTAGTCTGTCCAGAAGAGCTGGCATCATCTGTTACCTTATGTGTGTGAGAGAAGCCCCTGCAAAGAACTTTCTTCTGTTAGGCAGTTTGCTCCAAGGTGGCAATTCAGAGATATGTACTCTTTTCAGAGAACTGTAATGTGAGATCTGTGTAACAGGTTGGGTCCCTTCTGAACCAAGCTGAGTTGTCTGCAAACAGATTGCAGAGAAGTGGTGAGGAGCTTCTGCTGGCCCTGGTTTTCATGTGAACACAAGAGTCACCTCACATGGTGGCAGAAGGCAAGATATGTAAATGTACAGGGTATCACATCTGCAGAATGAAAATCTACATGCTGAAAACTTAAGGAGATGGTATTGAAAGGCAGTGTTTTCACAATTTCCATTTCTCTATAAAGCCGTATTTATCCTTATTCTGATTTTTTAAAGAAGAAATAGAATAAGAGAAGAATAAAAGCCATTATTTATGAATATATTTGAAATCTGTTTAAAAATTTATTTCTTAAACAAAACACTTTCCTTATTTTTATTGTTCCATGAGCATGGGAACTAATGGCTTCGTTATGATATATAGATGCATTGCTCTTGTTGATTCTTGTCCCTTTCCCCAATTACTCTCTCCAGCAGGTCATCCCTTCCATACTGGTTTCTTCTTCATCCCCGCAGTCCTGTCTCAGGTTTCATATCATATAGCATTTGTTGCCTTCTCTTTCTTTCCACTACTCCCTTAAGAGCTCTTTCTCATTCTCATCACATTTTCCTTGGTTTGTCATAGCCCATAGATATATGTGAATATAAATTCATAAAACTTAAGGTCTGTGATGCACATAAGAAAGAAAACATGGTATTTGTCTTTCTGATTCTGGTTTACATGGCTTGACACAATGGTTTCTGGTTCCATTCCTTTTCCTGGAATTGCCATGAATTCATTTTTCATGGACAAATAAAAGTGCATTGGCACGTGCTTAAATACACACATTACATACATGTATATAATTTTCTTTATTCCTTCATTTCTTGATGAACAACTAGGCTACTTTAATTTCATATGTATTATGATGATGCAGCAATAAACATGGGTGTAAAGTGTCTCTGTGGTGGCAATTAAAGTCCTTTGAGCACGTGATCAATAAAGATAGAGCAGGGTCTTATGGTAGCTCTTTTAAGAAATACCCATAAGTATTTCCACAGTACTTGCAAAAGTTTACACTTTACATTTTTTTTAAATTTATGTTAGTTGTAGTCTTGATAGTGACATCACCTTTGATTTCTTTTCTCAGTTTTTACAGGGATTGTAGTATTGGCAATGATTAGTTCAAGAATGTCATTAGGATAAACCAGTTTGCTGTAATTCCTGATTGTTGATTCATTTTATTTATTCTGAGTATATATTGAATATGGTTAGATTCTTTCCATTCACCAATTGATATGATAACATGTTTTTCATAATAAAATAAAACAAAAACTATGACTTTGAAGTTGAGCAAGGCAAACCAACAGGAGGAAAAGAGTCCCAAGAGCAGGAGCAAGAGTCAGAGACCCACTCATTCTGTCAGCAGTCCCCCATAATTACTAAACTAGTAGCTATAATATACACAAAGAGGACCTGGTGTAGACCCATCTAGGGCCTTTCCTTGCTACTTTAGTCTCTGTGAGCCAATATATGCCTTACTTAGTTGATTCAGAGGACCCTGTTCTCCTGGTATCTTCCTCCCCATGGCTCTTACAATCTTTCAGTCTCCTTTTCAATCCCTTCTATTTCCCACTCCCAGGAAGATCCATGCTTCCCTCCTCCACCCAGATTCTTCCTCTTTACCTAACCTCTCTTGGCCTATGGATTGTTGCTTGGCTATCATTTAGTTAATTGCCAATGTCCACTTATAAGTGAGTACATACCATATTTCTCTTTCTGGGTCTGACTTGCCTCACTCAGGTAATATGTTTTTTTTTCTAGTTTCATCCATTGCCTGCAAATTTTAAGATGTCCTTTATTTTAAAAGCTGAGTAATATTACATGGTGTAAATGTACCACATTTTCTTTATCCATTCTTCTGTTGAGGGACATCCAGGTTGTTTCTAGCTTCTGGTTATTTTGAATAAAGCTGCAAAGAACATGGTTGAGCAAGTGTCCTTCTGGTAGGATGGAGCATCCTTTGAGCAACTGGCCATGAGTGGTATGCTGGATCTTGAAGTAGATTGAGTCCTACCTTCCTAAGGAGGAGATTTCCAAACTGATTTCTACCACGACTATATGAGTTTGTACTCTCCCCAGCTGTAAATGAGTGTTCCCTTCATATGACATCCTCACCAACAAGAGTTGTCATTTGCTTTATTGATCTTGGCCATTCTGATTATGTAAGTTGAAATCTGAGTTTTGAGTCACATGTATTATTATTATTGTTAATATTTTTGTTGTTGCTGCTGCTGCTGTTATTATTGGCAAACCATAACTCTGTAGCAGGAATGTAATAAAAAAATTTTAAAGATGTTTTCCATGTGGATTTGAGGATAAAAGAAGGGGACAGACGCTAAAGCAGTGTACAAAGCACAGAAGATATTCTTCTCTGGCTCCCTAAGACCCTCAGAAATAAATTCAAAGGTTCTTCCTAAAGGTTGATTTTGGACTTCAGAGAATACACTTCTGATCTCCAGACCAAACAGGCTGTAAGTCTGTCTTGTTTGAAGTCAAGAAATTTTCAGGAATTTGTTATAATAACAATAAAAACCAAATGCTGTCAATAAGTACATTTTAATTTCTCTGTATAGCTCATATTATCAAATGTCAATATTTTAGTATAAAAATATGCAAACTTGGGTTGCCTGCTTGGCTTGGTGGGTAAGAGCACCTATTGCTTTTGCAGAGGATATAAGTTAAGTTTTAGCACCTATATAGTAGCTCACAACCATATGTAACTCCATCTAGTTCATATAGCAACAGGCATTCATGTTGTAGTACACATATATACATGAAGGGAAAACAATTAGACACATAAAATAAAATATGCAACATATGTGGTATTTGACTTATGTCGTTGCTTAAAGATAAATTTCCAAGGTTTCTATAGACTCATATATTTGAATTCTTAGTCACCAGGAGTGTCATTAGTTGAAAAGATTAGAAGGTTTAGGGGTGTAACCTTTTAAATGGTTTACACTGTATGTTAAAATGTATATAGGCTTGGAAGAGAGAGGAAAAGGAATATAGACAGTTATATAAAGAAATATAAAGTTTTTAAAAATAAAGTCTATTAAGAGAAAGTAAAAGTAATATAAAAAATAAGCCACTTAAAGAGGGAAATCACACAGAGAGTTTGGATTATATTGTCTTTGGGATTTTTAACTTCAGAAAGGCATTTAACTATAAAGGCTGCTCAGTTAAACTAATATGTATATTTTATTTTATTTTTATTGTGCTTATTTTATTTTATTTTTTCTTTATTAAGAAATTTTCTACTCATTCTATATACCACCCATAGATCCCATCTCCTCCCTCCTCCCACCCTCCAGCCCTCCCTCCCAAGCCACCCCACATTCCCACATCCCCCAAATCAAGGTCTCCCAATGGAGAGCCAGCAGAGCCCGGCACACTGAGTCTAGGCAGGTCCAAGCCCCTCCCCACTGCACCAAGGCTGTGCAAGGCATCACACCACAGACACTGGGCTCCCAAAAGCCTGCCCATGTACCAGGGACGGATCCCAATCCCCCTGTCTGGGTGCCCCCAAACAGCTCAAGCCAAACAACCATCTTCCATATCCAGAGGGCCTAATCCGGTACCATGGGGGATCCACAGCCACTAGTCTGGTTCATGGGCTTCCAGTAGTGTGGCCAGTCATCTCTGCACATCTTCCCATCATGATCTCAACGTCCCCTGCCTGCAGATTCCCTCCTCTCTCTCATCGATTGGATTCCCAGAGCTCAGCCTGGTGCCTGGCCATGGATCTCTGCATCTGCCTCCATCAGTCACTGCCTCTATGATGATGGTTAGGGTTTTCACTAGACCAGTCACCAGAGTAGACCATTCCAGGCTTTCTCCAGACCACTGCCAGCACTCCCATGGACACATACTCAACTATGTTCCTATCAGCATTATTTGTAATAGCAAGAATCTGGTAACAACTTAGATGCCCCCCAACTGAAGAATGATAAAGAAAATGTGGCACATATACACAATGGAGTATTACTCAGCAGTTACAAAAATTATATTGTGAAATTTGCAGGCAAATGGATGGAACCAGAAAATATCATCCTGAGTGAGGTAACCCAGACCCAGAAGGACAAACAAAGTATGTACTCACTCATAAGTGGATACTAGAGGGAAGGGGTGGCCAGACTGTAACCCACAGCTCCAGAGAGGCTAGCTAAGAGGGAAAGACCCTAGGAGGGACAGACACATGGATGGCCCAGTGAGGGAGAAGTAGATAAGATCTACATTAGGGGATTGGGAGTGGGGGGGGGTGGCGGAGGGCAAGGAATGGGGGATGAGAACATAGGGAAATGGGAGGGTCAAGCCCAAACAGGGACAGAGTAGGAGAGCAGGGAGGGAGATACCATGTAGATGAGGACATCATGGGAATAAGAAAAGGCAGGGTGCCAGAGAGGCTCTCAGGAATCCACAATATGTATGTTTTAAAGGTATCTTGACTACAAAATTTAGATCTAAGGATATGTTGCTTTTTAAAGGAGGCTCTGTTTTTGTTTCCACAGGAAGCAAGAGGCTATGGATTTGTTCCAGGTTAAGATGGATTTGATCAAGCCAGACCTGAACCTTAACAGATGGTACTATAGTGGTATTTTATTTGTGCTGAAATGTGATTTTATTGGTATGTTAATAAATAAAGTTGCCTAGGGGTCAGAGCTATTAGCAAGCCATAGCGAAAGCCAGGGCGGTGGTGGTGCACGCCTTTAATCCCAGCACTTGGTAAGCAGAACTAGGTAGATCTCTGTGTGTTCAAGGATATAGCTAGCATTGGAGACACACGCCCTTAATCTCAATACCAACCACAGAAGACTTGGGAGGTCTGTACAGAGAGGCCGTGACGAGACAGCCACGTAGTTGGGTTTACAACCAATGAGAAGGAAGAACCAGAACTCTTTATAAGTCAAACGCACAGGAAGTAGCTCCCTTTTCGGAGAGGTCTCTGGGCGAGAGAGACTAGCTGGAGGAAAGTGGGTAAGGCTCCTAGCTCTGACCTCTTGGGCTTTCATCTTTACATTGGCTCTGTGTTTCTTATTTAATAAGGCGGTTGGTTACATCTACATGGTACCTATCAATAAATGTTATAGCTGGTCTTCCTAGGACTTGACCATTATCTTGAATTTTCTTGGGAGCCCCATAAGACTACTAGTGCCCACAATCAGCAGGAAATAGCCTAGAAAACTACACCCACAATCCCAAAAAATAGATTATGGATATTTGTTTTTGTTTAGAGATTGGTTACAAATCGTTATTGGTGATAGTCAATATCTTTCTAAAGAAAAAAGGGGGATAGGAGATAGATATGATGGGATGAAATGGTAGATTGTTGAATCTACTTTTAAAGAGCAGCAACTTGTTTAAAAATGTTTTACATTGCTATGGATTTTAGTTTATTGATACAAATTTAAAGTTAATTTTGTTATACTGTATGTATATTTCTTCTCTTGTTTAAGGTATTATGTTTGTGAAACTCATTTGAAATTGTAATATATAATTAAGAAATACAGATTAATGATTAGTCACTTATGATAATCAAACTTATAGTCATTTAAGTTAAGTTTTCTAGGTATACATAGATATATTTCAATTAGGCAGATTAACTTCAAACACTTCAAAGACCTACAGAATATGGCATTTAAAATGTTTTAAAAACTTATACTTTCTGGACAGTGAGACACATCTGCTCCTGGCAGCACCAATTACTTCAAAGAGGAAGATGGGCATTGAAGACACTCCATATGGAGTTTATCTTCTTTTTGGCACAAAATGGCCATTTGAACAAGAAACTGCTCTTGCCTGGACTGCTTGACAGGATGTTATATAAACTGGACATGCAGAACCCAAATGAAGGTGACCACTGAACTTTGCAAGGCAAAATGGTTCTTAAGGTTCCTGCTTCACAGAAGAGACTTCCAAATATTTGACAGGACACAGAGAGAAGCGACTAAAAAACTCTAGGCCTATTGGCTGAAGATGGATGCCCCAATGTTACAGAAGAATGTTGGATGACTGACTGTCCAGGCAGCCAGCTGTCTCTGTCATTTCCAGAATTTTGGAAGTTGCTTACAATGCATTTCCTGTTTATTTAGGTAATATTATATCCTTCTGGGGTCTTTGATGTAGTTGAAGACTAGATAGTTATAAATATAATTTTCCTTGGTTATGATAAAAGATAAATTAGATATGAAACCTTAGACTCACAAATACAGGATAAATAGAATATTTTCTTTGAATTTGCCAAATATAAATAGACTAGATATTGTAACTGTAATTCTTGCTTGATAACTTTTGTTATATGTAATTTTACTATGTTAAAGTTAAAACTTTCCTTTTTGATTAGACAGAAAAGAGGAAGTGCTGTGGGATGTCATTTTGTATGCTGTGAATATGTGTTGCTTTGATTGGTTGATAAATAAAATGCTGATTATCCAGTAGCCAAGCAGGAAGTACAGCTCGGCAAGCAGATGAGGAGAATTCTAGAAAGAGGAAGGATAGAGTGAGGAGCTGCCAGACAGACACAGAGGAAGCAAGATGACAAGGCAGAACTGAAAAAAGGTACCAAGCTATGTGGCTAAACATAAATAAGAATTGTGGGTTAGTTTAAGTGTAAGAGCTAGTCAGTAATAAGTCTGAGCTAGTGGCTGAGCAGTTATAAGTAATATTAAGTCTTTGTGTGATTATTTTATAAAAGGCTGCGGGACTGTGGGTGAGAGGTTTGTCCTGACTGCGGGCCAGGCAGGATACAGGAAATCTTCTGACTACAATCAATATTCAATATTTTTCCAACATTTTTGATAGATATTTGTTATATAATGTTGCTTCTAACTTGTGGATGCTTTCAGCAAATGATTAGCAGAGGAGGCCATGTAAGGTTAACTCTATACAGGAGTTTAAGCTTATAAAAGCTGATTCCATGGGAAATGCCCAGCATAACATAGTTGGTTACATTGTTCATGTAAAGACAATTTAGACTGAAACAGGATGAGTACACGGTACAACAGCCAGTTAATTACATAACCTTAGTTGATCTGAAGGTGTGTATTAGCTTTGCCTTGAGATTTACCAAAAGTTCAGTCTTTTCAGGATCAAGAGACATTTTCATAAAATTATATCACTACAGATGACATATAAATTTATGTCACAAATAAGCAAAAGTTAGTTTTTGATAAATTTTCTTTAATAATTTTTGTTTTGAATTGAAAAATAATTAAATTTGAGTGAAATCTAATATCACTAGATGATAAATTTGAAAGTCTTGGCAGTTGTACTCTGTATCACTAACATTTAATAATGTCAAATTTATGATTTTCATCCATTACTTACTTGATAAACATTTGCCAATTAGCAGAAAACAATTTGTTTTTGCTTCATGTCAATCTTTTAATTCATTTTAGAAAATATTTAATTGTAAGTAAGTTTGATAGAATCAAAGAAAATAATTAAACAAAGTTATTAAATTTGTCTCTATTTCTTAAAAATATATTATTTTAGTATTTGATAAATTTTTCTAGCATGAATGGAAATAAATCATTTAGATCAAATATATATTTAAATCAAGAGAGATGACTCAGTTTTAATGTTTCACAATAGAATAAACATTTTCTCTCAATGTCTGACAGTCTGTCTGGCTTTCTGTCTGTCTATCACACACACACACACACACACACACACACACACACACACACACACACTAAACATGCACACTTAAAATTGTTTTTAATATTCATCACCCACACAGCACCTGTCAGTTCAGCATGTATTCCCACACTGCACAGAATTATTTAGTCATAGTTTTTTGAAAAAGTTACACATTGCTACTACTTATTAAAAAATTGTAATTTGTCTTTGCTGCTCTGTAATGAATATTCTATGCAGTAAATGGTCCAGAAACATTTCCTATATAAAGATACACTGAGGAATAAGGCAGTATTAAGAAAAAAGAAAGTAGCCTGTTGTTGTTCTTATGTGTAGAATCTTGGGACAAGGGGTTACTTTAAAGTAAACCAGGACTTTAAGGATGTGGAAGTGGAAAGAGGGGGTAGGCAAAAAGGGAAAGTAGCAGGGTACATTTGTGATCTAATTACATCATATCCATGCATAAATATCATAATGAATTCTCTTTGTATATCTTACATATGTCAATAAAGTTTAAATGAATAAAATGATACATTAAAATAAAATGTAGGTAAACCACTGGGGGAAAATGCAATTGTTTTTGAAGCATCTTATTTTCTGCCTTAGATGAGACTGTTTTGCAAGAGAAAGGGGTTTGATATGTATAATAATGCCAAGACCCTTGCTCCACAATTCTATTTTTCATCTTCTACTTAAGTGTTTCTTATAATGGATATCTAATAACTCTTTGGAGGACATTTCTTTACTTATTTGTGTGTATCATAAATTTTTATCTTCTCTCCATCAGTAATTTATTTGGATGATATAAATTGCTTTATTTTTAATGATTTATGCATGGTTCATGTTTTTCTTGGAGTTTAGAGTCACTCAAATTTAGAAGATCACCCTTATGTTATGGGAGGCTTAACTCTCATTTCTCCAACACTCTAGCCTTTTTTGTTTGATTAACCCCACATGTAGATGATCTTTTCATTTTTTTTTTCAGAGACAGAAATTAATAAATATACTTCTTTTCTAATACAGGCTTAAAATCTACATATTTAGGCCTCATTCAAACCCATTTAACCTAAACAAAAATTGTGTTACAAAGGCATTTAGTTTTATTCACAGCTTTCTTTTCTTCTCATCAATATACTAGTTATGACCATGGATCTGGAAATGGTATTGCCTACACATCACAAAGGATTTATTAGACTCCCATCAGACTTCCAGAAAATTTGACCCAAAGCTATATCTCTCCAGCTTTCTCTACGAGGCCAATATTTTATAATCAAGAGGAAAACACTAATTTGGAACCATGAACGTTCCCATTCCCTCTCTGTAGTAAGCAGCAAAAATAACTCCTTAGACCCGTTCTGGAGGAAACACCAGATCTGGTGAAATTACGTTTAGGAAATAAATATGCATGGAAAGTATGTCAAAGTTACCCAAAGGATATATGGCAAATGAAGATTCAATTATGCAAGGAGCTCTACCAAATTTCACCAAAAGCAGAGAGCCTATAGACATGAGCCACGATCTCTTTCCTTTTTCCCCAAACCCAACCTCAGTGTGACAGAGGCCACAATTGATATGACAAAGACAGAATTTTTCTGTCTCTGATGCAAGTGTCAAGAATTTTTTTTAAGGTTTACTTATTTAAAGTTTTTTTCTTTTTCATTTTACATACTGCCTACTGTTCCCCCTCCCTCCCCTCCTCTCACCCCCTCCCACCCCTACCCACTCCTCATAGGGGGTAAGGCCTCCCTCCCTCGGGTATTCTACATAGTCTGGCATACCAAATTGGAACAGGCCCATGCCCCTCCTCCCTGCGTTAAGACTGAGTAAGGCATGGCACCATAGGGAATGGGCTCTAAAAAAGCCAGTTCATGTAATCGGGATGAGTCCTGGTCCGGTTGCCAGGGGACTCACAAACAGATCAAGCCACACATCTGTCACCCTCATTCAAGGGGCCTAGTGTGGTCTCATGCAGGCTCCCCAGCTGTCAATCCAGAGTCCACGGGCTCCCATTAGCTTGGATCAGCTGTCTCTGTGGTTTCATGATCTTGTTCCCCTTGCTCTTATAGACCCTCCTCCCTCTCTTCAACTGAACTTCAGGAACTTGGCCAAGTGCTTGGCTGTGGGTCTCTGCATCTGCTTCCATCAGTTGCTGGATGTAGGTTCTATGATGACAATTAGGGTAGTCACCGATCTGAGAAAGGCTAGTTCAAGCACCCTCTCCACCACTGCTTTGAGTCTTAGCTGGGGACATCCTCGTGGGTTCCTTGGAATTTCCCTAGCACCAGATTTCTTCCTAACCCCCAATGGCTCATTCTGTCAAGATATCTCTTTCATTGCACTCCCTCTCTGTCCTTCCCCATCTCAGCCACCTCAAGCCCTCATGTTCCTACCCCTCATCCCCTTCCCTCTAATCCCCCCTCACAGTTTACCTAGGAGATATTGACCCTTTCCCCTTCCTGGGGTGATCCATGCATGTACCTCGCAGGGTCCTCCTTTTTACCTAGCTTCTTTGGGATTGTGGTTTGTAGCCTGTTTATCATCCTTTGCTTTGCATATAATATTCACTTATGAGTGAGTACATACCACGCTTGGCAAGTGACAAGAATTTTTAACTCTGTGGAAGAGAGCCTTCAGAGCTATTGTCACCAGTTGTAGAAGCCAAGTGCCCTCTTACACTGACATCAGAAAAAATTAGAAGTTTTTACACAGCTGCATTTGCAGCCTGGTCATCAAGGAACTGCACCACTGCAAGAGAACAGCATATTGATCTTTCCTACACAGCTAAACACAAGCTGTGGATTTAACATAAGATGAGAGATATCCTATACAAAACTATATAAAAAATATTTTTGAAGCTCTTGAATTAACTTCATGTTTTTGAAACAAAGTGTGAATAATTTCTTATCTAACGTTAAACCCAAAACAGTGCAGATTTTAGTAGTAACGAATTACCATTAAATAGTACTTAATTATTTAAGCAATTAAGTAAGCTCCTCCTTAACAGGAGCTAATAGCTGCAAGACAACAGCAAACTGTATCTAAGCCAGATAGAACTGGGCAAAAGGACAGACAGAATAGTAATACAGAGCAGCTAAAGATCAAAGGCTGCCGTAAAAATCCACTCTGTTATGGGATGCTTTGAATACCCTTATAGCTCCCCATACCCTTAAAATTCATTTTAAAAGCCTGAAAAAAAAAGAAAAGAAAAGAACCCTATACTATCACAAATTTCAACAAACTCCAAGTCGGGTAAATAATTGGTTATGCAGTACTAAGTGTTCAGCTCTGAAACTTTATACACACAAACAACAATGGATTCAGCAAGTTTATTATGTTCTTGATTCTTTATACTGTAACTGGCTTATGAACAGAGCATGATCATTAGAGATTAGTTTTTAAAAGACTTGAAAGATAAATGTTTGTCACAATAATTATTAGTGGCATAGATGATCATTATCTTACTATCTTGAAGCCAGTCTTTTAATAAGAAGTTTTGAATTTTAAATCAAATACAACTTTCAGACTCTAGCATAAAGATGTTAACATAAAACTTGTGAGACTGAATAATTTTCGTCACAAAGCTCTTTGTATTGGACCATATGCTGTAGTAAATAAAATTTGTATGTAATATAGTAAATTTATGAGACTCTAAAGTAAATCTCTGAACACTCTAGAAAATCACAAAATTTAGATCTAATCTAAGGGACACAGGTGAACATTTATACACAAAGTCATTTAATAGTTACAGCAATAAGTGAAGTTTTTAAGTTTCCATATTTCCATGGTAACAAAATCTCCCCAGTGGTAGACAATAGATAAGTTTCTAAAATTAGTAATATTTGGATAAAGTTATGATTTTTAGTTGGAGAGGTAAAAAAAATGATAAATCAACGAGTCAGAGAGAAAATCACATATAATCACACATAATCAATCACATATCAGGTAAGATATTAGAGAGATCCCACCAACAAAAGTGACATGCCAGCCATTTATGATTTCAGCAAGATTTGAATGGAATAGCAGTGCACAAGGTATTAGATTCTCAAGGCAAGGTTTGCAAACAATTAATTTGTTTGCATTAAGTCTCAGCAATTAGGAGATTGATACCAAAATGACATTTTGGAGATTTTAGAATATAATAGTGTAATTCCTACTGCGTATAGTAATAGAAATAATTGGCATATGTTTATACCTTCTTGTATGTTTAACAAAACCTAAAATATTGAAAAAATACAAAGAACACAATAAACAAAAACATTTTCACTTTAAATAACATATGTAGGGCAAAGGCAATTTTCATCTTCTTGTTTGGAGCTTTATCCTAAATATATGAAAATTTGTGACATTTTGATGTGGTTTACAAATATTTTCCACAAAGAAAATATTTTCCCTTGATAACACATAGATGTATATATTATTCTAGAACATATCTTGAAATTCATAAAACAAATGAGAACAATTGCTCATCCACAGAACATTTGACATTGATCAACTGTTTAGCTTTGCTTTCCTCATTTTAAACATTACCAAAGATATTTTTTTTAATTTGTATTAATACATGGGCCTTTCAGGTTATTGAAAATAAACACATACTTCTATTCAACAATCCAACAATCAGAAATATTTTAGATGACACTTATTTAGGGTACCATGCTTTAATTAGAACCTCTTGAAAGAGTAAACTCCTCACAGCAGGTGCCTGGGGTAATGTGTAATCAGCTACAGTTTAGAGCTTCAGGTGGCTTTGCTAAACTCCCTAATTACAGCCTTAAGCACCTCATTATGGCCCTGGAATAATTTTTGACAAGAAATGATGATTGAGTAATGGTTTCAGCTAAAACAGATATGTGTTAATTTAATGTGCTTATAAAATGATAATTTCACAAAATTAACTGGAGCCACACACTGAAAAGTTCTGTAGAGAAACACTGCTAAAGTGATATTAAAAGAATCACAGACCCTAAAAATAATATGAGATTTCTAAAAGTTCAAAAAGCTTTATTAAATATTAAAAGTCTTCCAGGATTATTAATCCCCCAAAAACAACCATTTACAGATACAATCTGGAAAAGTAATTGATTCTGAATTGATAGTGAAAGATGTGAGATTTAATGTCTAGAAAAAAGAAATAAATATTTATTCATGAAGTTTTTCCCTTTCAATTTCTTGCCACCAAGTGCTTACTTAATCTTGAGATTATTCATCTATACTTTTTTTCTTCATTTATTTATTTATTTATTTACTTATTTATTTATTTATTTTATTTCTTTATTTTTTTCAAGACAGGGTTTTTCTATGTATTCTTGGCTGTGCTGGAACTCATTAGGTAGATCAGGCTGTCTTTGAGCTCAGAGATCAACCCACCTCTGCCTCCCAACTGCTGGGATTAAAGGCATGTGCCACTACAACATGGCCATCTTTACATCCTTTAATTAAAGTATGTAGTCAGACGTCAAGGTTTTGGTTTCAATCTAAGCTCTTGGTCTAAATCAGCAACAGCAACATGGTATTCATGATTAAGAGATTTACAAATGGCAACACAGTTTTGATAGTTCATTAATCTTTGATTTATGTTCAGACCATATTTTCATGTAAGGTTATAGGAGGAGCTCAGCCAGCTAGCCTGATAAAACTGCAGCTACCCTGTTCTGGGTAGTGTGCATAGGCATGTGTGCTAGTTACTTCCAGCTGAGCAAACTTAGTGTCTTGCACCTGGTTATTGGTGACCATCAGAATGCTGAGGATCAATGAGAAAGAGACAACACAGCTAAGAGAGTCTCCGGCTGCCAATGGGAAATCGGGAGAGGGTATATAAGTTTGCCCATATCTGCAATAAATGAGTCTACTGCTTGCTTCTCACCTGACTCCCAGTGTCTGGGTCATTGACGCTGTACCTTCTCTTCCCCTGCCCTAAGGGTTGTCCAGATAGACCCAAAACATCAGGCAATGTTGAGTAATATGCATATTTAGTAATTTGTCCAATAGTTATAGTTAGGACAGTATAATGCCAGATGTAAAAGTCAAAAGGTTTCACTGTAAAATTTTCCACTGGGTGGTATTCAGAGTAAATAGACTAGCCAGATATTAAATTACAAAAACTGCATCATTAATTGATCAATTACCCCAATGATTTTAAATACTGTCTTAATTATATGTTGATATTGGACAAGACACAAAATTCCAATTTTATGCCCCTACTCTCTGCTCTATGAACAGTATTTGAACTATTCCAAACTTTTCAATAGCATTAGTTGAACAATCATCTAACAAGAATTTTGGTTAATGATTATGAGAGATTTACCTACAGAGAGCAGCAGTGTGCTTACAGACTTCAGAATTATTTGGTGTTGTTTCTATGAAACCTTGTGATTATTACTTTTCTTAGATGATCTTCAACATAGTTTCTTCATTTGGGCTTCTCTACTTGTGTACAGACACTGTGTTATCTCCTTGGGAACAAGAACACTGATGTAACACTAAATGCTAAAGGCTAGAAAGTAGATTAATTTGTTTGTTTTTTTATGTAAGCATTTACATATAATATGTTATTACTAATGCAGTGTATCCTGTATATAAATAATATGAATTCATTAATAAGTACTTTTGCACTTATTGGCAACAAGCCATTGGGTTTCATAGAACATATTGAGTTGGAGGATATGAGAATCACCCTTGTGAGTAATACTTATGTTTACTTAGCATTCTTCATGATAGACATTTGTAGTTAGATAAATGAGTTAAAGAATAGTACTTATTGGTTGAAAATATTTCAATTAATCATTATTTTGTAATCTATAGTATAAAAATGTATGTGTTTATGTAGATTGTAGTAAATGTTTTATTGTAAGAAACACAGCTAACACATTAACTACCCATGTTTTAAAGTAGTTAAAATTATACTGGTTAAAGAAAGTAGCAGAAGTAGCAACTTCTCTAAAGTCCATGGTTTTACCAACCATGAATATTTGGCTAGGTTTACAGTTTCTGGCATGAGAGGAACTTAAGTCCAATTATAAGATGATTGGTTATCCTAAACATAAAAGTACCACTAGTGTACCTTTAGGGTTATCTTGCCATACTGGTCTTTGTTTTGGTTTAGAGACATTAAAGCTGGATAGTGCCTATGATTGCTCTTCTCCCTTGCAAGTGTGTGTAAATGCATCTTCTATTATGAGAGCTAACTCTCATGGAAGAGGCTTCTAGCACAGATCCAGTTTATTTCCTTCAAGTCCTGTGTCTGAAGTGTGTGCTGTCTTCAGCAATAGGGCCTTACCTTCAACTTCTGGTGGCTGAATAATTTTGGTGGCTTAATACAAATGGCCCTCATAGGTCCATATATTTGATTACTGAAGGAGTGGCACTATTTGAAAGGATTAGATGGTGTGGCCTTTTTGGAGTAGGTGTGGTCTTGTTGGAGGAAGTGTGGACTTTTGGGTTTCAAAAGCTCAAACTAGTCCCAGAGTTTCTCTCTTCCTGCTACCTACAGTGCTGGATATAGAATTCTTACCTCCTTCTCTAACCCCATATCTGTCTGCATGCTTCCGTGTTTCCCTTCATGCTGATAATGGGCTAAACTTCTGAAACTGTAAGTAATGCAAATGCTTTCCTTTATAAGAGTTTCTGTGGTCACAATGTCTATTCACAGAAATGGAACACACACTAAGGCAATAATTAAAGACAACAGAAGAAGCTTATTGTGGTGGTTTGAGCAGGAATGGCCTTCAGAGGTTCATATATTTGAATGGTTGGTCATTAGGGAGTGGTGCTAATTGACAGAGATTAGGAGGTGTGGCCTTGTTGGAGAAAGTGTTTCACTGGGGGTGGGCCTTGGGGTTTCACATGCTCAATCCAGGACCATTCTCTCTCTCTTTCTGTTGCCTGTGGATCTGCATGTAGCACTTCCAAGTTACTTCCGTAGCCCCATGTCTGCCTGCATACTGCCATGATTCCTGACACAATGACAATGAATTAAACCTCTGGAATGTAAGAAAACCCTAATTAAATGCTGTTCTTTATGAGAGTTGCTGTGGTCATGGTATCACTTTACAGCAATAGAACACTGATAAAGATACTTATACTGTTTAGGGAATCTCTCCTGACCATCAAAGTTTCCTATGCCTGACATTGGGGTTGTTGTGAGACAGTCTATTGCTCTTCATTGGACCATTATTGCCCAAAGTATTGGAACGTATTATACATATATTTATAGTTAGAGTTATTATTTGTAAATATATAATATATTAATAATAACATAACATATATACTTGTATATACAATATGTAATTTTAAATAAGCACAAAACAATATGATAATATGGATTTTTCAAACATCCCTCCTTTATCTGTCTCCTTCTCTTTACAGGATTTTCATCAGACTACCAAATCTAAACCAAGAGATCAACAACTTAAACAGACCTAAAAGAGATGAGAGGATGGAAACTAACAAAAATCCTCCTGCTTAAGAAGTACCAGTGCCATATGGATTCACAGCAGAAGTCTACAAGACTTTCAAAGAATATCAACAACCAATACTTCTTATATTATTTAAAAGAAATAGAAACAGAAGGAGCACTTCCATATTCATTCTACAAAGCTGGAGTAACTCTAATGCATAAACTAGGTAAAGACCTAAAACAACAAAAGGGAACTACAGACCATTACTTTCTTTGATTCCTCCTGCTCCCCACTCAGTTCTACCTGTATGTGCATAGGTAACCTCTCATGAGCTACAGCTCTGAAGAAAACTGACTCTTCCCCTGTGCACCCCTGCAACCATCAATTTCCAATAGCCCTTTAGCTAGAGGTGAGCCTCTTAAGCTTCTCTCCAATCCATGTTGGGACTTTTGGCTGGCTTGATCTTGTGAAGGTCTTGTGAAAGGACTCAAAGCTCCTGTGAGATTATGGGTTGTGAAACAGCATTGTTGTGTCTGGCAAATACTGCTTCCTTGTAGACATCTGCTAACTCTGCCTCTTACAGTCTTTCTGTCCCCACTTCTGTGATGATCACTGAGCATTTGGGGGAGCATTGCAATATAGATGTCCTATTTAGAGCTTAGCCTTCCACAGAAAATCTAAGTATGCCCTTTATGAGGGCTATGGGTCAGCATGGCTGAGTTACAGGAGGGCTAGGTAGGTGTTTGATTAAGTATTATTTATAAGTGTGCCTATGAGAGCATTTCAGTTCAGCATGAGGTTTGTATTGTAATACCTGGGCACAGCAAAGCTGATCATTCTATCTCGTATAGAAAAGCATCATCTGATTTCTTGAAGACGTGAATAGAAAACATAGAGTAAAGAGGAATTTACTATGTCTAACTGACTGAGAGGAGACCTTGATCTTCTCTATCTTATATACTGCGACTTGGAAGTGCTGTTCTTGGTTGCTTAAACTCAGACTGAAATTGTATCATCCACTTTGATGGGACTACAGCTAGCAAAATCCTGTGAGTCTCCTCCTTTATACAATATATTCTAAAGAAGTAAAACAGTATACAGAATAAACAACATTCTTCATTCACTGTATTTCTCTGGAGAATGCTGGTATTCATTCTGAGCATGGTACTGTGCTTTAAATACTTTATTTACTCTTGATTCATTATTTACTCATGTGTTTATGGGGGGTGTTTATGTCACATATGTGTAGGTACCACCAGAGTCTAGAAGCAAATGTTGTATACCCTGGACTTATAAGTGTAGGTTGTTGTGAGATATCCCTGTGGGTTCTGGGAACAAACTCTTGTCCTCTAGAAGCAAAGAGTAAGCACTCCTAACTACAGAGTCACATCTCAAGACCCATATTCTGTGTTTTAATAAAATCTCTGTCTTTCAAAATTTCTTAGCTTTTTCTGCAGTATTTTCTTATAAGCAAAGTAACTGCACCCATTCAATACAGGGAGAAATCATTTCTTTGCTATTAGATTTTGTGTTTTCACTACTAATTACTATTATGGAAAATAGTTTTGGAATGGTCAGTAACAATGGAAGTTTTTAATAGTTACTTTAGGGAGAAGAAGCCAACATAACATATTGTAAAACACGCAAACTTTAACTCAGTCGGGGAACTGAAGTCATTGTCTTTCAGCAGCTGTTTTCTGAATCCCCTAGAGACCTGGTGGCAGAAAGTGGCATGTCAAAGCTGGGTCCCTGGCCTATACATAATTAGAATACCACAGAAGTGTGAGCAAAAATCCTCAATGTGGTTATTAACTGTTAACAAAGTAAACAGCACCTGATGCCTGCTCTACCCACAGCTCAATCCCCCTGGCTCTCAGAACCATTCCCCAGCCCCAGACAACGCCAGATGCTGCTCTGAGGAGGTGAAGCCCATCCATTTTCCCAACTGATTTAGACAAAGAAAACTGAAGAAATCTAAATCAATATCTCTAAATAACTTGGATAAAGAAACTCCAAAATTTGTTATATGAATTTGAAATTGTTGAACAATTCATTGCCTTTCCTGTTATTTACACTCTTTTCTTCTTTAAGTTACAAGGTATACTAGAGAATTCATATAGAATAATACAATGTCGGATTTATCAACTAATTGCCAGGACTTAGACTGCTAAATGTACAAAGGAAACCTTGTGAGTATAAATTGGAAATTCTTATGATTGAAAAATTTTAAGTTCTTAGGTTAAATCAGATGCTATCATTTTAAGTTTACAAAAATGCTTCCACATATTTTTCATATTTATTTTACTTCTTTTTCATGGAATTTCTATGGACTATTATTGCCATAATGAACAAGAAAACCAATATTCACAAAGCAGGAATATTTTTCAAGTTTACACAGTATGATGTTTAATTTGTGTGTGATTTGGGGTAATAGGGTGCACAGATGTTTGTTCCAAGGCTACTAAGAAGAACTGAAAAAATCTCCTTCATAGGAAAAGGTCACATTTTTAAAAAATTAAAGCATTTTGAGATTCTGGAGAACAAAAACAGCCTGACAAAAACAACTTAGGAAAGAAAAGGTTCATTTGTCTCACAGTTCTGTGATAGTCCATCACTGTGGTGATGTCAAGGGGGCAAGAACTGCAGTAGCTACAAGTCAAGAGCAGAGAGCAATGAACAGCACATGGATAAAAGGCTCACAGATTAAGATCATTTCCTGTCCAGGACCTTTACATCTTACTTGGCCTTTTTCCTTTGAAGCTAGCTTGGTTTGTTTGTGGGGCCCCTGGCAGTGGGACCAGGATTTATCTCTAGTGCACGAACTGGCTTTTTGGAGCCCATTCACTATGGTGGGATACTTTGCTCAGCCTTGATGCAGAGAGGAGGGGCTTGGGACTTCCTCAAATTGATGTGCCAGACTTTGTTGACTTCCTGTGGGAGTCTATACCCTCTATGAGGAGTGGATGAGGGTTGGGATGGGGGGATAGGGTGAGGGATAGAGGGGAGAGTGGGAGGAGGGGAGGGAGGGGGTAACTGTGGTTGGTATGTAAAATGAAACAATAAAATAAAATAATTTTTTAAAAGAACATTTTCTGTTCTTCCAGAGAACTTTTGAAGCTTTACAAAATACCCCTAGTATTATCTGTCCCTCCTTCCACCCTCTTCTTTTGATCATATTTAACCTCCCACCCCAAACTCTCCCAAGATTCACCTTTCCCACCCACTTACATCTGTGGGCTTTATTTTTCCCCCAATGAAGGTCAATTTGTGATTCCCATCTTAGATTTTTGGCCTCCACTTGAGTGTGATTGACTTATCAAGAAGTATACTCTTACAGAAAACTGACCCTTTCTCTCAAGCAGATACCAGTTGCCAATGGGTCCTAAGCTAGGGGTGGAACTCCAATCCTAACTTCCTTTTTATGCTGGAATTTGGTCTTATTTAGGATTTCACAGGTTTCTCTGCATGGTGGCACATGTGTGTTGCTGTCCTAATCTATCCAGAGACACTCTTTCCTTGTTAGTCATCCAAGATCTCTGGCTGTTACATTATGTCTACCCCTTTCCTGCAGTGATCCCCAAGACTCTGGACTATCGATACAGCCTATTTGTTCCATACAGATGTGCATTCTTCATTCTTGTATTTCCTGCATTTTGGACACTTGTGGATCTTTGTGTTGATTGTCAACTACTGCAAAGAGAGTCTTCTCTGATGAGGGTTGAGAGAGGTATTACTCTATGGATATAAGACAAGGTCATTAGAAGTTAGTTTAAGGGTGTTTTGCCTGCGTGTGTGTCTGTGCACAACACTCATGCAGTGCCCATAGAGTCCATAAGGGACATCACATACCCTGGAACTTGATTCGCAGATAGTTTTTAGAGGAAATGTAGATGTAGTGAATTGCAACTTTGTCCTTTCTGGAAGAGCAGCCAGTGCTCTTAACCACTGAACCAGCTCTCTAGCTCCAAGGCCACATTGATGTCCATAGACCATGGTACTACCAAAAGCCATGATGCTGCTGAGGACCATGATGGTATCAGTGGTCCACGATAAGGTTGAGGGCTATGTTGATTTTCATTATCTGTGCTGCCACCAAACTCCATGTTGAGGTTCATAGCCCATGCTGACACTAGAATCTAGGTGGATGTCTGTGGTCTGTGCTTTTGCCAGAACCATGTGGAAGTCTATGATATTTGCTGTCACTGACCGTAATGGGTGAGAAAATTTCGTTTGTAGTGGTATTGATGTCTTCAGACTCACAGTTGAGAATTAGAGACATAGAAGGCTTCTGTAACAACCTTCCCCCTGCCCCTCCCCCAAAAGAAGCCATCTAGAGAGGAAGCCATTGAAGACAACTCTTAAAAATTGTGACAGGGATGCTGAAGTGCAGCCCTTCACAGTTGATGGCTTCTGCCAAGGATGTGAGTAGGGAAGAACTCAATTTTCTTGAAGAGGCTGGCCACTGGGAGTTTGACCATGCTCCAGTGAGTATATAAACAACACAAAATGAACTAGATTTTTTTCTTTCCTTTCTTTCTTTCTTCTTTTTTCTGGGAGGAGGACGCAAGGAAGGGTGGTGGACCTGGGAGGACTGGGAAGTGAGTATGACAGAGGTGCACTATGTGGAATTCCCAAATAATCAATAAAAATATTATGTTGAAAAAATGACAAAACTCCACATGAATAGCCAAATTAATTATTTTTTCTACAGCACTAAAAAGCTGTTAGTTTGGAATTGATTGGTACTTGGATTCTTTCTTTTTCTAGAATGTGAAGATTGATCATTTCTATTGCAATAATTTTTTATAACAATGGCACTTTAACTCAAAATATTAAATTTTTTGAGCTAGTGGTATGTTACATCAGCTTCTTTCAAATGACCTATTTCTTGAAATTTTATTTGTTATTTGTGTGTGTGCCTGCATGAGTTTATGTTCACCAAATGCATGACAGAGTCCAAGGAGCCCAGAAGAGGGCACTGAATCCCCTTTAACTGGAGTTACAGGTGTTTGTGAGCTACTTGTGACTCTTGGAAATCAAATACAGGTCCTTTGCTTGAGCAGTAGAAGTTCTTAATTCCAACACATATCTCTAACCTTAAACCAGTTATATTTTTCAAAAACTTAGTAAGTGAATGCTGCATCTACATCACTCTCATTGTTCCCTTCCCTCCTTCTAACTTCACCCATGTTCTCCTACTTCTGCACTTATGACCTCTTATTATTTAATTATTATTGTAAGATGTGTTTACATATGTTTGTATGTACATATATATACAGTCTACTGAGTCTATTTAGCATTACCTTTATATATGTGTGCCCAGGGTTGAATACTTGGGAGGTCATCTATGCTGATTAGTTTTTTGTCACCTGGACACAAGCCAGAATTATCTGGGAAGAGGAAACTTCAAATACTTAATTATTAATAATTACTATTAATAATCAATTAATTATTAAAATGAATAAAATACATCTAACACACAGTGTGTGTGTGTGTGTGTGTGTGTGTGTGTGTGTGTGTGTGAGAGAGAGAGAGAGAGAGAGAGAGAGAGAGAGGGGC